>JBBPBX010000330.1:91479-103492 GCA_038048925.1 Garcialebias charrua
TATATATATATATATATATATATATATATATATATATATATAATATATATATATATATAATATATATATATATATATATATATATATATATATATATATATATATATATATATATATATATATATATATATATATATATATATATATATATATATATATATATAATATATATATATATATATATATATATATATATATATATATATATATATATATATATATATATATATATATATATATATATATATATATATATATATATATATATATATATATATATATATATATGAAGAGGATGGCTGTGAGGTGAGAAAGGAGGCCATCTATAAAGGGAAAAAAATCCATTTCATCATAATTTTGGAGGGGGCTCTGGTTATGGAGATGACCCATAAAAGGGTTGAGGAAAAAATTGCAGGTAGAGTGTAACTTCTCATAATTGTATGTCAAGTTTGTACACCTCCAGAACTCTGCATGCTGCTGGTTGTCAAAGGTTAGTAAACTGACTGGTAGGAGTGTTTGTTACTTGACCAGACCAAACAAGTCCGTGGACCAGAGTCAGCCTGTCAAAGAAAAAATGGCCATGTTGGAAGCTGTAATGTGGCAAACAGCCAAAATCTACCCAATCTTCAAAACTGGCAATGACAGCAAAGAAGGTGGAATGGGTCCAACCTGGCCACACAGGAGACAGCTGGATAGACAGCAGGGAGTGAGAGAGCAAAAATAAAAAAAATAAAAGCACATCTAGGAGAAAGGATAAACAAATAAATGGTTTCATTTACAGCAATTTGACCAACAACCTGTGGCTTTTATGAAAGTGTTTTGTTGCTGAAATATAATTCTGACTATTTTATACCAGCTGAAGGTACAACAGCTTAAATCAAAAAGGCGTTCAATTCAGGATCAACTGGACTGTAACAGAAAACGTTTCGACTTCTGTCCAGAAGTCTTTTTCAATTCTGAATGGAAGCTGTGAGAACGAGAAGTTTTATACAGGCTTACAAGTCAATAACACATACATGTAAATTGACAGATCACACCTTAACAGTAGGGAGTCCCTTGAAGGGACTCCCTACTGTTAAGGTGTGATCTGTCAATTTACATGTATGTGTTATTGACTTGTAAGCCTGTATAAAACTTCTCGTTCTCACAGCTTCCATTCAGAATTGAAAAAGACTTCTGGACAGAAGTCGAAACGTTTTCTGTTACAAATAAAGTCCAGTTGATCCTGAATTGAACGCCTTTTTGATTTATCATGTCCTGGATGACTGAGAATCTTCACCAGCATACAACAGCTTATTATGAGCCAAAAGAGGAATCTCCAATCTCTCACAATTATAAACACCATGTATTGTCATTTTTGACAAAACACGGTGGACATTGCTAGTGTTAGTTTGTACTGAAGGCTGACTCAGTAAATCTGTTTTTAATGATACCATGCTTTGTTCCTATTTTGGAACAAATATGAAGATAAAAGGGAAACAAAATCTGCAGGCAGCCTGAAAGAGTTTAGTCTGCTTTAAGTAGGTGGAGTGGAAAAAAAAAAAAAAACACACAAGCGCTGTACACTTGCCCACTCCACCTATAACATTGGTATTAACTGAAGTTGTACCTCCTGTTTCAGTCTGCCAAATTTAATTATTAGGGACATCAGACTAAACAAGTAAGCAACAATACATTAATCAGAATCCAAGGGATTCAAATGTTAAAATTCACCCCCAAAGCCAATTGAAGATTTAGGTCCAAACATTCATTTGCATCAAAAGCATACATTTTAAAATGTATTGATTAGTTTAAATAATTTATTGTATGGTTTGACTCAATATGAGAATATGGGGGATGGGTGGAGCTCAGATTACATTAAGCTGTCAAAATGTGGCAACAACATGAACCATAAGAAGAAAGCATTATTTGGACAAACTAACCTCAACTGATTTGTTTTAAAACGTGAGCATCTATCTAAAAGTTATTCAAGTACAATACTTCTGTTTCTCAATAACATATTTTAACTTTTACTTCTCACAGGTGAATATTTATATGTCAAAGTGAAAACATTCACATGATAGGAGTCTGTTTGGATGGAAGAGAAAATTACATCTTTGTGATAGAAGGGATCAAGTAAATAACAGAGAATCAGATTAGGATGTGGTGTAAGATGAAGGTTCTCTTCTGTCAGAGAGGAAAGATGAAGATAAAATGAGTCTTAGAGAAGTGAAGACGGCAGAGAGTCTGCTGTCTGTGTCACGTATGATGAGTCTACTCTCCAACTTTGTGGTGACAGGTCTCAGTGTCTCCTACAAAGAGAAGGAGCTCAGGTTTCAGGAAGACAAAAAAAAATCTTTCAGCAATCGGTTCCACACTAATGATCCAGGTCTATAGTGACCACAGTCAGGGTTCTTCTAGCTCCTCAGTCACCCTTAAAGCAACTCTTCTTCCTTACAGTGCAGCAGAAAGATATTTCCTGGTAAGTGATATTTATTATAAATACATCTGCACTGCTTATTGATGGAAAAGATGAAACTCGGTGAGCTGGTGAATTTGAAACAAGGTACCACTGAATCTCAGCAGACCATGTGAGGAAAAGCATACAGTTGTGGCCAAAAGTTTTGAAAATGGCAAACATCATGGTTTTCACAAAGTTTGCTGCCTCAGTTTTTATAGTGGCAATCTGTGTTAACTCTAGATTGTTAAGAGTGACCAGATGAATTGCAAGCACATTGCTGCTTGTAAAAAAACACTCCAATCAACCATTTATTGAGGAATTTCAAGGAGAGTGGTTCATTTGGAGTGAATAATTCAATTCAATCCAACCTTTATTTATACAGGTTAGTCTCATTGGGCCTCAATGACTATTACTTACGGCTCTGGACGAGGCAGCAGCTTCTCTCCTTCTCTCCTTCCCTCCCCAACTTTTCATCACCATGCGTGGCTTCTTTGTCTTGCCTGCAGCTCCTCAGCACTCATCTCCCGAACACAAATTGCTATGGATCTGGTTTTGTGGATGATCAACTATATTGACAAGATTTTTTCTAAAAAGCGGCAAGGGCCAGGAGAACCAGCTTACCCTTCACAGACGCATTCTGGGGGATACATCATGGATTCTTAGGGGGAATGGAAAGTGATGTGTCTGTCAGTACTATCTGTGGAAGACTTGGATTGGAAGATATTTATATAATTGGATTTATGATAGCAGGTGCTTTGCTTTTCGGCGTTTGTCGAGCATTGTTCTATCGGAAAATGAGGAAGACTTCAGCGGCAATTAATGCCATGTCGAAGCTCCCGAGTCAAGGTGAGAGTGTGACCTGAAGTGAAAAACATTCATGCTTATCTCAATCTGAACTCCCCAAACAGCCTTGGAAGGCTGGATATCAAATTTATCCTAGGACATGCGCAACTGAGGAAAACAACTCAACCTATCTATCGCAACCCCCCCTCCCCCTCTCCCTGGAGAACTCTCTGTGAGCGCTTATCAGAGGTGCCGGCTGGTAACATCAACAGAAACTGTTGCTATCTGAAAAAGGCTTATGGACTCATCTCACTGCCTTGACCTCAAATGCCTATGTGATTTGTCCTAAATGTGCTTGCTTGGTAGAGTTTTTTGATTTCTCATATGGTGTCCAAACAGACAAGATGTGAAAGATCTTTTTTGTAATACCTCATGGTATCTATCCCTTTTTTTCATATCTAAGATTGTGGTGGCGCGGAAACGGCTGCGGCTTCGTGCACTTGGCCCATCTTTTAAGACAAGTGTGCGTAATTCAATCATGTTGTATTGTGCCCTGGTGCAATGTCAATGTCAATAAAGATATATTCTATTCTATTCTATGACTCATTTACCAGAGAGACCTGTTTTAAACAAACAAAAATGTCAACAGTAGACAATCATAAAAAAACATAAAATAAAAAAAGTAAATTGATTTTTTTTAAATTAAACAAGAACAGCTACATTATAAAGCGATGTAGAAAAAAAAAAAAAAACAGGAGCATGTCTGCATTGGTTTTTGCCATGAACTTAGCAGCTGTTTGAAACCACTTAGAGAGGTCAAGGTCGAGAGTTTAAGATATTTTTGCAAGATATTCCAGGAAACAGGAGTGGTGTAGGAGAAGATCCTTTTGTCTAGTTCAGTCTGCACTGAGGGAACACTGCATGTAATAATGTCCTGAGAGCGCACGCTGTAGCTGCACTCACACAACAAACCAAGAAGTGATTTAAAGATGAAAATGTACCAGCGTGATAATCTGCATGAGGTTGATGTCCAGTCAACCAGTGAATACAGTTTACAGTGGTGCAGGCTTCAGGGCACACAAGAAAGTCACGCAAGTGTCTCCTAAAGAGGATGCTGCTATGAGATCAGATCACCACCATTGCAGAGCTTACTCAGGCATGGCAGAGTGCAGGTGTGAGTATATCTAAACACACAGTGAGACAAAGGCTATTGGAGGATGACTTGGTGTCAAGAAGTGTTTGATGTTTTGATAATGACTGAGAGCTCTGCACATGGAATTTGATGTGCCTGGATAGTTTGTCTTACGCACATATCAAAAAGAAAGTACTTTGTACCTTGTACCTTCTCATCCAGGGGTGTGGGTTTGCTCAAAATTTTGCCTAACACTTCCATGAATAAAGAATTGTATCCAAGCATCATCCAAGAGCAACTTCTTCCAACTATCCAGGAGCAATTTGGAGATTACCTTTTTTTTTCTTAGCATGATGGAGCACCATGATGATGATATTGATATGATATTAATGGAGAACTACCTGATGCACCATGTAGACAATGAATTTAAATTAGTGTTTCAGATAATAATAATAATAATTAATTTAATTTATAACGCACTTTTCATTAACAAAAATCTCAAAGTGCTACAAAGTGCAACAAAAATCAAAGATCAAATAAAAACAAGTGATAAAATCAAGTAAAATCAATAATAATATCAACTAAGATCAAAGATAAAATCATGTGGAGGCAGAGTAGGCTCGCTTAAAAAGAAAGGTCTTTAAGCCGTTTTTAAAGTCAACCAGTGACTGTGGAGCTCTCAGGTAGTCAGGGAGGGAGTTCCATAGGCGGGGGGCAGCCACACAGAATGCCCGGTCTCCCATCCATCCATCCATCCATTTTCTTCCGCTTATCCGGGGTCGGGTCGCGGGGGTAGCAGCCTAAGTAGGGAGGCCCAGACTTCCCTCTCCCCAGCCACTTGGAGCAGCTCCTCTGGGGGAATCCCAAGGCGTTCCCAGGCCAGCCGAGAAACATAGTCCCTCCAGCGTGTCCTGGGTCTTCCTCTGGGTCTCCTCCCGGTGGGACATGCCCGGAACACCTCACCAGGGAGGCGTCCAGGAGGCATCCTAACCAGATGCACGAGCCACCTCAACTGGCTCTTCTCGATGTGGAGAGGTCTCCCATGGTCCTTAATTTGGTTTGAGGAATGTGAAGGAGATTACTGTTCTGTAATCGTAGAGACCGGGTGGATGAATATGGTGCAAGAATGTCCTTTAGATAATCAGGTGAAGTTCCGTATAAGCATTGGTATAATAATAATAATAATAATTAATTCAATTTATAACGCACTTTTCATTACTGAAAATCTCAAAGTGCTACACATATATTGAATGCTACACACATTCATAAACCGGTGGCGGCAGACTACCATGCAAGGTGCTTTCCAGTCCTACCGGGAGCAACTCAGGGTTAAGTGTCTTGCCCAAGGACACAACGACACATGGTGCGGGTCCCGGGAGTCGAACCGCCAACTTTCCGATCGGGAGACGACTGCCATTACCACTACACCACGGCCGCCCGTGGTATGTAATGAGAGCAGTTTTGTACTGAATTCTGTAGGTGACAGGAAGCCAATGGAGGTTATGGAGAATGGGTGTAATATGTTCAAATTTACGAGCTCTCAATAAAATCCTTGCTGCACTGTTTTGAATATATTGAAGCTTCTGAAGGTTTTTGCCAGGGATTCCAATAAACAGGGAGTTGCAGTAGTCGAGCCTGGAGGAGACAAAGGCATGGACGAGTTTCTCAGCATCAGAAAAAGTTAGAGATGGGCGAAGTCTGGAGATGTTTCGAAGATGGAAGAAGCAGGTTTTAAACAGATGCTTAATGTGATTTTCAAATGTAAGATGAGAGTCCATTTTTATTCCAAGATTTGTAACAGAGGTGGAGAGGGGGATGTCTTGTCCAGAAAAGGAAATTGTTGTTATAGTTGATGTTTGTACCTGGTGAGGGGTGCCAATCAGTATGGCCTCAGTCTTGGAGCAGTTTAATTGAAGAAAGTTCTGATTCATCCATGCCCTTATTTCCTCCAGGCAGGTAGAGAGGGCAGTGAGTGAAGATGGAGATGGGGATGATGAGGATGCTCCAGTCCTGATGTAAAGCTGTGTATCGTCGGCATAACAGTGAAAAGAAATGTTGAACTGATTAATAATTTGACCTAAAGGCAGCATGTAAAGGGAAAACAGCAAGGGCCCCAGAACTGACCCTTGAGGGACACCACAGGAGATACAGACTGTCTGGGAAGTGGCATTGCCAAGACTAACATATCCAGCCTATTGGAGAGGAAATATTTGAACCAGTCTAGGACAGTGTCACAGAGACTGACCTCCACGTGAAGACGGTGGAGGAGGATACTATGGTCCACAGTTTTGAAAGCTGCAGTGAGGTCAAGGAGGACAAGGAGGATGGAGGGAAAACCAGTGTTAGCAGCCATGAGGACATCATTGGTAACTCTCAGTAATGCAGTCTTAGTACTGTGAGCTGCTCGCAAGCCAGACTGAAACTTCTCATACAGGGAGTGTTGCTGTAGGTGGTCCTGCAGCTGAGCAACAACTGCTTTTTCTAGCACTTTAGACAGAAATGGGAGGTGGGAAATTGGGCGGTAATTAGAAAAAATGTCGGGATCCAAATTAGATTTTTTCAGAAGAGGCCTAATGATGGCAGTTTTTAGAGGCAGTGGAACATGACCAGATTGTAGAGACTTATTTATTATTTGTGTGATTAATGGGCTTATTGCAGAGTGATTGGATTTTATGAGAGACGAGGGGAAGGGATCCAGGGCGCAGGATGAAGGCTTCATTTTCTTGATGATGGTCTCCACCTCACTCTGAACAACTTCATCAAAGCTGCTCAGGGACCCAGAATGCAGATGGGTAGATGGCAAACGAAGATCAGGGAGGTTGTGGAGCTGAGATCTGATAGTGTCAACTTTGTTTTTAAATGATGAAAGGAACAGGTTGCATTTTTGAACAGAGTCCTCAGGAGAGTTTCCAGGGCAGGTGTTGATGATGTCGAAATAATATTTGGAGCGTGCTTCTTTAAGAGAATAGGCGTACGCTTTCTGATGTTCTTTGTATGCCTGCTTATGTACAGAGAGACCAGATGATTTTACACGTCTCTCAATAGCACGGCCAGTTGCCTTCATCTTGCGCAGCTCACCAGTGTACCAGGGGGCTGAACGGGAGAAAGACACCAGTCTTGTTTCAAGGGAGCATGTAGGTCCAGAAGCTCCTGGAGAGATTGGTTGTAGTAATCCACAGAGTCATTTGCAGATGAATGATTGACAGCGGTCAGGGCGTGAAGATCAGCAGACAGAACATCAGGGGAAATGTTTTTAAAGTCACGGAACTGGATAGGTCGTTTTGGGTTCGAAGCAGGTGAAGTTGAAGGCACTTCCAGGGAGATGACACTGTGGTCCGAGACACCCAGGTCATATACAGATAAGTTATTGATGAGTACAATGTCTGTAATCACCAAATCCAGAGTATGCCCCCTGTTGTGCGTAGGGGCGTCAACATGTTGGGTGAGATTGAGAGAGTCCAAAAGAGACTTAAAATCTGTTGCCAGAGGGGAAGAGGAATTGTCCATGTGGATATTTAAATCGCCAAGAAAAATAGTTTTCACAGGGGAGGTGCAGAAAAAAGTGAGGAGGTCATGCATCTCTGAGTTAAATGAAACATGCGGTTTGGGAGGCCTATAAATCAATATAACGTTCATCAGGAGTGGGGCTTTGAAGTTGAAGGCCAAACATTCAAAAGAAGAAAAATCCTGAGAAGCCAGATGTGACAATTTTAAATTACTGCGGTAGATTACAGCCAGACCACCACCGCGGCCAGTGCAGCGGGCTCTCTGCAGATAACTGTATCCAGAGGGACAAGCTTCATTCAGAGAACTGTACACATCTGGTTGATACCAAGATATTATAAATGTGAGCCATTCGGATATTCTAACTATAGTTCCAATGGGAGTTAGTCAAATGACTCATTGAATTAGCATTTTTGCAGCCATTGGTATGTATATAAGGCCATTCTGTTGGCGTGGAGGAGGCCTTGGGGGCATATTTACACATGAATATATATGTAGGTCCCTCTTGTAAATGAGTCACCGTGGCTCAACAAGGCTAGCCTGTATTAATAAAGGTTGAATGAATGTATATATATATGTATATATATAATATATATATCTATATGTATATATATATATATATATATACAGTATATATATATATAAATATATATATATACAGTATATACCGCTCACCTGCGGAGACACTACAAAAGGAGCAGTATGTATGGATTAAATTTGGCATATAACGATAGCATGCAGATGATGCTGAGGGTCCCTTGATGGAGAAGTGCAAGCAACATGTTTGTAGATGCAGGTGTGCCTACCTGCCCTGTGGTGCTGTGTAACCTCATGTATGGATGCATGTGTAGGTTGTCTGGATCTGTAAACTGTATCATCGCTACACTGACTAAGCTCTGTGCAATACTTTTCTATGTTATGGACTCTGGGGCATTTGTACCTATAGAAAAGCTTTTGAAAGTTGTGTTCTTGTTGTTGTTGGTTTATTTTTTATTTTTTTTATATGGATCATATATTGTGTCTGAAATAAAGTAAAAAATAAATAATAAATAAATAATTTGAAAAAAAAAAGACGCTCATAGAAAATGATGGGTTTTTGTCGCCCTCTAGTGTACAATATGAGCCATGCACATGTTGCCATTTTCATTCGTTTCTACCAGGGCTCTGGTTTCTACGTGCGCGTGCCTGGGATCTGTACGTCCATTGTGACGCTGAGGACGCGCACGCCACACTTCTTCTGTCTCTATGCAAGAGATTTGTTTGTCAACGGATGAGTCTCATCACTCGGGTGACCGCGTCGTGTCAGTGATCCGGACTGAAGTGACTCCATGACTCTGGTCTGGTCTGACTCCGGTTTAGCGCAGAACCAGGTCCAGCTCGATCCGGTTTGATCTGGAGCGGGTTCGCTGTTCGCACCGGCTTCATTAGCTTAGCATGCTAACTAGCGAGCCACCAGCTGCACGGAAATGCGCTGTGAGCTTGAATGGAGGTCTTTAATTTATTTATCTTTTGATTTGTATCATTAATTAATATTAATTTAAGTAATTTCAGTGATGAGGCTGTTCTAGCTCCCCTCGGTTGAAGTGACAGGCGGCGGCGGTATGTCCGGTGTTACACCCAGACTGGTTGCGTGTCCAGCAGCAGCAGATGTTTTCAGATGTTTTCCTGTCACGAGATGAGTGTCTTGAATGATTCCATGGAGGCAGGAATGTCGTCGGTCCAGCCGGGGCTGGACGGACACCTGCCGCTGCTCCACGCCCGCCACCACGGCTCCCAGGACGGGCTCATGTTGGACCTGGACTCCCCGGAAGCGTACCTGGACAGCAGCCCGGTGTTCTACCGGGACAGCGAGGGGAGCAGCCCGGTGTTCGGGAGGAGGAAGAGGTCCCGGTCCAACAGCTCCAGGCACCGATTCAACGAGGTGGTGACGGAGCTGGTTCCGGAGGAGGTCCGCTGGTTTTACAAGGAGGACAAGAAGACATGGAAGCCGTTTCTGGGCCACGACTCGCTCAACATCGAGCAGATGTTCAGGAGATACTGCGAGCTGAACCCCGGCGCGGCCCGGGCCAGCGGCAGGGAGGAGGACAGCCCCCCCGGACTGAACGGCTGTGCCCCGGCAGAGACCGGGAGCGAAGGCCGAGGCTCCATGGACACATCCAGCCCGTGTCTGGACGAGAGGGACCCGGACTGCGTGGACATCAGCGTGGAGCCTGTCTGTGTGCGGGGAGGGCTCTATGAGGTGGACATCAAGGAGAAGAAGTGCTGTCCAGTCTACTGGAAACGTAAGTACACACACACACACACCATCTTATTCATCCAGCATCCAAATTACACTCATTTTGTTTCTGTTAGGATTTATGTTCAAATGTAATCTGGGTACAGGTAGTCCCCAACTTACGAGCGCTCTTACTTACGAAGTCCCGGACTTACGAATATGCATCTCATTAAATTATTATTATTATTTTTTTAAATAAATGAATACATGTACAGTACTGTACAGTCATCAAGCACTTACCCCCAATTTACACTACATGCGTTCCGGCTCCGCTCCGCTTCGGTCCGACCTCCGCAGCAAATACGCACCCATTATAATCAATGAGAGAGTTTACACTGGCTCCGCACGGCGGGGGCGAGCGGACGGCAGTCCGTCAAAATAGGATCCCATCCTATTTCTGCCGGACGCCGGAGCTGTGCCGGAGTCAACTTTTAAAGATTACGTCGCACCAACAGGAAAAGGAACGAGCACAACATCCGTATTTACAAAATAAAATCACCACGGGCGGACTAATCCTAGCTCTATACGGATTTATTTGTACAAAAATGCTGTCAAACTATCATTTATGACTACACCTACAAACGCAATACAATAAAATAAATAAATAAATAAATAAAGTATTTTATTCTGAAATGTAATAGATCACATCCTGTCGTTCAAACCATGTCCTGTCGCTCATATCTCAATGCAAAAAACAACCAAACAGCGAGGCAGTCTCTACTGTTGTTCTCCTTCTTCCACCAAATGAATTGTTTTGTTCTGACTTCATTATTTATCACTTGGTTTATCGCGCGATCTCGCAATTCCCGCGCATGCGTCTCGGAGCGGCGCATCCAGGCGGACCTGAGCTGAGCGGAGGTAGTGGAAACTGGACTTTGAGACGCTCAGCTGCGACCTGCGGAGCGGGGCGGAGCCGGAACGCATGTAGTGTAAATTCCGGGTTAGCCTATCCTAACACAGTTTTTAAAGATGAAGGAGTGAGTTGAGTTGTCTCCCTTTCACATAAAGGGAGCTAGCTCCCTTTATGTGAATGGAGCCTGCTGGGGAGAAGGGAGACAATTCAACTGACTCCTTAACTGTGTTAGGATAGGCTAAGTGCTTGGTGACTGTACATGTATTCATTTCTAAAAAATATATATATTTGGGGGTGATCCTACTTACGAATTTTTGACATACGAGCGCCCCCTAGGGACGGAACTCGCTCGTAAGTCGGTGACTACCTGTATTGGTTATTTATCTGATCTTTCTGTTGCAAAATATACATCTGAAAAACGGGGGAGTGGTGGTGCAGGGGCAGAAGGTGGGTCTTAGATCAGAAGGTCGTCGGTTCAACTCCCCGAACAGACATCAAATTTTGGATGGGAAAGGTGAAACACCCACATGGGCATAGCCAGGATTTTATGAGGGGCGGTTTGTTTAAAGAAAAAGTGGACTTGGAAAGAGCAACACGCCCCGGTGGTTCACTGGAAGCGCATCGGGTTGCCAATCCAAACTTTATCTCGACTCGAGTTCGATCCTCACTTGGTTGAACTTATTTTACGTTTGTCTTTTTTTTGGATAAAAAATACCTGTGGTTAACACAAACTCCTTTTTTTTTCCAATAAAAGACAAAATGTAAAATAAGTTCAACCAAGTGAGGATCGAACTCGAGTCGAGATAAAGTTTGGATTGGCAACCCGATGCGCTTCCAGTGAACCACCGAGGCGTGTTAACCGGTTTGACATTAGCAGTTTCTCCATACCTTCTCTTTCCACCTCTCAACACAGAACTTGTTTTGTGCGGGAGTTGTAGGCGGGACTTAGGCAAAGTGGGTGGTTCGTTCGAACCCCCCCTGGCTACGCGCATGACCCACAACCCATCTGCCCCACCCTGCACCCCC
>JBBPBX010000330.1:103535-119254 GCA_038048925.1 Garcialebias charrua
GCACCAGATAGCAGCTCTCTGCTCCACACAGAGGGCTGTGGTAGCTCGGTGTCTGTGGCTGTGTGAGGAAGGTCATCCGGTATCACCAAGTCTTTGTGAGTGTTAGTTTGCTGTGGTGACCCCTGAAGAAGGGAGCAGCCGAGAGAAAGAACAAGAAGATAAATCTAAAAAATAATTTTGCTTGATTAATGATTTGGTATACCTGCTCAGCCTTCAGTTGTTTTTTGCTTCTTTGATAGGGCTGAGGACATTTGATGTAGGCCTGTCGCGATAAGCAATAAATCAATTAATCGCATGATAAATGCAAATGATCAACTTCATTTTCATTTATTGGCTTTATTGTTTCTTCATGTCTCTCTCTTTCTACTGAAGACACTGGATGACAAAAAGCTCAACTCCGGTGTTCTTCACTGACCTTTCACTTTTCTCTTTAAAATCTGTTTTAACCGTCTAAAATCACGTTTTCGGATCTTTAAAAGCAGCTAAGTTGAGAAGCTAAGCTACGAGCTAAGCTAACAGGCCGACCTCAGGGGAAAAAACCTCAGTCTTTTCAAAGCTCCAAAATTCACAGTTGAAACACGTGTCTTCATCTAAAGTATTTTTCTGCAAAAAGAAGCTGAGAACTTGTTTACTGATTTTTTTTATTTATTAAAAGCTCTGTGTGAAAAATGCTATGCTAAAGAGCTCAAACCACACCGAGCATCCGCCATTTTGAGAACCAAAAAAAACAGGAGAGACAGCCCATGTCATGTCAAGGGGCCTCGCTCCCATTTTTCTTAAAGAGACACACTGCTTGCTCCCTCACTATCCATCCTTCCATTCAGTCTTATACTGCCATCCAGTGGTCAAAAACAGGTACTACACACAAAATTAACCCCAATTTTCTTCTTAAACTTGACAATTACTAATTATTGTCAAATTTCAAACAATATTATCGTTTATCGCAGTATTTTCTGAGACAAATTAATCGCCCAGCAAAATTGATCGTGACAGGCCTAATTTAATGTAAATTTACTGAACTCAGCTAATTTGTGTTTTCCAGTTCTTCAGAAAAAGCTGAGAAACAAATAAGAATAACTATAGAGCTGGGATTTCTAAAGTTGGGGTGTCCTCAAATAATATTAAGATACAAGAGATAAATTGCTGACATTTACCCCACGTTTGTGACAAAAGCTAAATTCAAAGTGATAAATGGATGAAGTAATACACAGTAATTGAGACGGTTTGTCATCATGCTCTTGTTTATTAAAGTTATATGTATTATTTGTGTGTAAACCATCAATGGTTAAGGTCAAAAGCATCTACCGGTACTGTTATTTTGTGGATTGAATTCTTAAAAAGTGTCAGAACCAATAATAGAGTATCCAAACACTTGATCACATTAGAATTAACACACACAATAAGTCTCAGTAACCTGAAAGTAAACTGATAGTCACAATTTCACAATATACCGGTATATATAATCATTTAGACTAGGGCTGAACAATTAATTGCATTTGCAATAATATCGCAATATGATAAAATGAGATTTTCTAATCGCGAAGGCTGCAATTTGTCTGGTCACGTGACACAATCTTTATCAACACTTAAAAAAAAACACCACAAAGACATTTACGATGGTTGCATGGCTAGAATGACAACAACCAGTGCTTCAACTTCAAGTAAGCAAAGTATCAGCCGACAGGGATCACTGACCGAACAGTTTGAACTTCAAACAGTAATTTTTTTTATATCTAATTTTTTATATTTATTTATTAACTGTCATGTGAAGTTCAGACAGTATTTAACATATTTTCTACAGTATTATGTTTATGAAACAAGAAAAAATAGAAATGGTGAAAAGAAAAGGCATAGATTTGTTTGCTTTATTGTAATCTCTGCTTTGAATGAATCTGACAGTGTTTATTATAAAACAGATTGATTTATTGCTTCTGTTTGTTGAAAAATACTTGAAGATATTTAAAAAATAATCGCGTTTTAAATCGCAATTGCAATTTAAAGAAAAAAAATTGCAATTAGATTATTTTCCAAAATCGTTCAGCCCTAATTTAGACCCATGTTGTACCTTTAACTTTGGCCTTGAATCATTTATCTCGGCTGAAAATCTACAAATCTACTCGACCCATAAATTGATTACTGGTATTAGGGAATATGCTGATGTTTTAATGTAATAATAATAATTTATAATCTCAGTCTCTACAGAAATGTCTTTTTCAAAGTGTGTCTGATTGAAATTCTGCTGTTACAAAAATTTGTCTCCTGAGAGTCTAGTGAGTTTCTTGTTAATTATGTCACTCTTGACTGTAATAAAACCTGGCCCCTCTCTAATAAACACAGAGACTTGCTCCTTGTGGGTTTGAAAGACCTATTTAGTCTAATAGAAATCAGTTCTCTGCATGTCATCCAACTTTCAATCTGAACGTTCTTAAGAGGCAGTAATAACACTGTAAGGTTTTTTTTTCTATCATAAGGATCACAAAGTTAATAATCAAATTATTTTGTCTGTACACTTAACATTTAGAGTCCAGGGGTGTCCAATCCTGGTCCCAGAGGGCCACTATCCTGAAAGTCTTACCCGTTTCCCTGACCCAACACACCGGATTCAGTGACTGAATCATGTTCATGTTCTGTAGAAGCTTGTTAATCATCCTTTGATTCAAATCAAATGTGCTGAAGTGGAGGAACCGCTGAAACATGCAGGGCCATTGAGGACCAATACTGGACACCCCTGTCTTAGACCCCCCCAAAAAAAACTTTAAAATGTTTCTTAATAGTTTTTTTAATTTTGTTTAAGGACAGCTGAATCAGTTCTGTATGTTTTGCAGAACAAGACCATATCCCTGTGATGAGAGGCCAGTGGTTCGTTGATGGGACCTGGCTCCCTTTAGAGGAAGAGGAGAGTGACCTCATTGAACTGGAGCACCTGAACCATTTCCGTGGGCAACAGATACAGGACACCTTCGAGTCGGATTTAGTGGTCAAGACCATTGACAGCAAAGATGGTGAGGAGTGAGAAATAAAATGGTGATAAACTATCCTCAGCAGCTCACACCCATTCTTGTAACCAACTTCCTACAATAGCTCGATGAATTTAAATATGACTGAATAGTTTTGGCGTTGAGACAGATGTTTATGTAGGTGAGTAAATTATGTTCTACTTAGTTTTTCCGGTGTTCTAAATACGCAGAACAGTTTAAAAATGAAATGCTTCCTTAAGCTTTGAATCATATGTAGGGATATAATGCTAGTCAGTTTGCTGATTAGTACAATATTCCAGATGAAAGATTTGAGCAGATTTTAAATGCACAAACTTATCATCAATATTCACGAGTTCATTCTTTTTCCGGATTAAATTGCTTAAATGTGACTAGACAAAATGTAATTTCACGAGAGACGTCAACTTATGTTGATCCACCAGAAGATGAACCTTTTATTGAGAAAATCATAAAAATACATTAAAGACCGTGTAAAGTGAATTTCAATATTTTCTTCAATAAACATTATAAATGTCATAATTGTAATCTTGTAAATGAGTAAAAAGTCTCAAAATTGTAGCTCAATTAATTTTGGAGTTATAGATCAAACTTTGTTTAAAGATATGTCTGCTTCAGGATTTTTTAGGCGTGGTTTAAATGTGACCGCGTTTCGTCACGCGGTCTAAAGCCCCACCCCCTGCAGCTCCAGCCGTATAAATTCGTTCTTCGCATCGGTGGAGCCATTCACTCGCGAATCGCAGATAGCATCAGATAGCAATAGCATAGATATTTTGTTCATTGTTAGCTAGCTAATCAATTATGCCTCGTTCCTGCATCTTCCCTGGATGTCGCAATGGTCAGGGCACCCGCTTGGTGACTTTATTTTATTTATTTTATTTACTTGATCTCTGCTGCTGTCAGCCGCGGACACACAGAGTGGACCTCACGTCCCCCGCGCGCAGCCACTGACACACAGAGTGGACCTCACACGTCCCCCGCGCGCAGCCACTGACAAACAGAGTGGACACACCGTCCCCCGCGCACAGCCACTGACAAACAGAGTGGACTCTGTGGACTCAGAACTCCTATTAGGCTGCCAGCCTTCGCGAACATCTTCAGGGGGCAGGACACGGGGGCAGTACTGCGCTGAAACCACGCCCACGTGCTGACACGCCCCCAGCATTTCAGACCAGAGCACAATTATGTTTTTTCATTATTTTTGTGACTTAATTTTATAAGGAAAACAATGTTTTTAATCAGTCAGATTTATATGGGTGATTAATAACACATATTTATGCCGTGTGACAAACTCAAAACATAAATTTAATTTCACTTTACACGGTCTTTAAACATTTGTATCGAGATTAGCTCTGATTTAATAACTACTGTAGACAAGAATTCAAATTGAAACAAACAGACAAGTTAGGTTTAAACTTCCTGCTGGCACATTTACTTAAAAGTTTACTGGCTTAGGAAAAATAAGAATAAGGAGGAAGAAATGGAATGAAAGATAAGCTTAACAGAAGTTAATTATTTTTGAAATGCAACAGGGTGGCACTTTTCCCAAACGAGTCCGGCTGGACTTCCCACACGCTCAGCATACAATCTACGACTCTTTACCTGGTGACGAGCACGTCTCTTGGAGATAAGAGTTGAGAAGTTTGTGGACACTTAACGGACTGTGTTGTCCAGTAGACGTCCAGTTGAACTTCAGCGCGTGTATAACTGATTCAACGATACGAGCAAGAGCGCCTTTCCCGGCAGGAACCAGGCCAACGTCCTGACTGGGTTTCAAAATAAAACTTTCAGAAAGCAAATTATTTCAGAACAGAAATGAGTGAGTTACAGCTGAGCTGTGCTGTAACCCTGGCAGACACGTCGGTCTAATTGACATTTGACCAGAACGTTCAAACCAGTTTCCAGAGAAGAACCAAGTTGTTCAGTTTAGTTATCCCTTTGCACACTGAAGCCAAAATGGGAAGTAAGCGTTTTATATGGAGGGCGGGGTCAGCCCACTTCCTGAATGGTTATTGGCTGTTTGAACAAAATAAATGGAGTTACTTAGCAGTTCCCAGAGTTGGAAAACTCTGAAGGACACTAACGTATTGTGTTTAGACCAGTGGCTAGATGGAGCTGTTAGTAAAAAGAATATTATGGCTAATTCACAGACAAAACAGAAAAGTTGCAGTTAAAAGTTTACCCTGAACTGTGCCATAACTTTCAAGCATCCTCGTACTGCAGAATAACCCAGCATAAGAGTAACACTCATGTTAATAACAGATCATCATTAAATGACAAAAATATACTGTTGATCAATTCTGAATTACACAAATTAAAAGGAAGTCTTTTCTGATTGATTTGTGTCTCTTAGTTCAAAATAAATGTAACAAAATAGTGTCCACTTGTCTCCTTGAGAGCTCAAGAAAAGTGTAACACTCAGAGTTTCAGAGAGATGTGAAAAGGTTTAAATCCAGTAACGGGCATGAGGGGCTGTATCACTACACATAAATACAAGTTTTAGGTTTGTCAAAGTGTCTCCAGCTTGAAGGGGAAAAAGCCACAGGAACAACTTTGTCATAATTCAAGTCTCACCACTCAGTCTTGCTCACGGTTGTATTGTGTCACAGCATAAAGAAAGGATCACGACAGGTGCGCGTATTCACGTGTATGTAGTTTTTTTCTTAACATGTTGCTCGTGTAAAGCAGCTTCAGCCTGAACTTTCTAGCATGTCCATTTTTGATGTGCTGGTTCAAGGAAAACGTAGCAGGCTTTAGTCAAGGACAGCAGTAAGAAGGAAGCTCTTTGATTCAGGCTGCCTGTTCCATGAGACTAAATCAGTCAAGAATATGCGGGGGTGTGATTGTGTGAAGTTGGCAGATAAAGTAAAACAGAGACTAAATTTACAGAAACCACTAAAGTGAAGGTGAGAACGGTGTAATGTTCAGTAGAAAACATGATTTAATCCCCAAGCTAATCTGAATGACTGCAAATGAAAACGTCAAAATATTTAGACCATAAGCAGGCTTTTAATATACGTATATTGCAAATCTGTCTAGTTAGTTTCTATTTTATCTTTAGTCTGTTTACCTTGGGTCTCACTTAGCTTCAGATCTTTGCAGTCAACAGAAATGAACAGATAATGATGTTTCCTCTTACGCAGACATGTCGGAAAGGTCTACAAATAAGGTCATCGCCTAAGTGTTTAGAATACTGTACTTTAGTGCTTTGTCACTATTTGTATTGTGCACTCGTACTGTAGCTCCAACTTCTGGAAGCATCTGACACTTTCTCACATATAATCACAAGATCATTTAGAGAGGGAAGGCAAACCTGTCAGAAGCAGGGATATGCAAACAAGGACATTAAACAAACTGCATTACTTAATGTAAACGTTAGAGAAATGTTAGGTTATGTGCAAAGTGTTTGAAATACAGTGTAGGTGTTTTCACCTTGGTTTTATTATATTTGTATCGTCACATTAGATGCATATCTCGTGATTTTTAACTACTGGTTTACCACTGCAAGAGGGAAAATAGCTAATTCAACCTAGTGATATAATGATGAAAGTAGTGGTTTGGTATATTGTACACATTATTAAAAACTGTGTCTGCTCTATTTACACGTTTAGATTTAATGGTGCAGCACCATCAGGGTCTGCATAGAAAATTCCCACCCGCTTTGTTTAGGAGTTGTTCTCAACTTCTATATTTAGCCGAGCTGAAAGCAAAGTGGATGATAGATCTAGTTATTTCACTTTCTTTGTGCAGATGTTCTAAGCAGCCTGTTACAGAAGAGTACCGTATTTTATTTTAAAATTACCGTATTTTATTTTAAAATTATTAATTTCAAGTACTCAGAGGCTCTCCTAAATTGCATTACCACTGATAAATGGATTGCAAAACCAGCACACTATGCTATTATATTATTGCAGACAGTACGGTACATTTATTCCCTGCTGTCCCACTGTCTCACCAACCTACCATTACACTCGCTTTCCCTCTTTTCTCTGTGCCGCAGTAAAGCCGAGACTAAATGTTGGTGAAGCAGAAGATGTGGTGGGCATATCAGTGTGCTGTGCAGAACCAGCTGTTAAATGCAGAAAATCTGGATTAGAGCCTGACTGATACGGAAATTTTGGCTATCACCAATACTGATATTGGGAAGGGAAGGCTAATGCTGAAAACTGATATAATGACTGAAAATGTATGAACTTTGTCTACCCTCAAGAATCTTAAGAAAACAGCGAGTGGAGTGGGGCTTGTTCATTTAGCACAGCTGTTAGCAACCATGAAGTTAAGTTAATCAGATTCACTCCATACCTAGTCCCACAGTAGATTTACAAGTGATGTGCTGGTCATAAAAACAGTCTACCTAACATGCATTCACATTTATTCTATTGTATGTAATGTATTGTTTTACATTAGTGTTAAGCGTATATCGTATGTCTTAGCGTACTGTTTGGCGTTTGTTGCGCTTATTCCAAAGTTGGGTCGCGGGGGCAGCAGCTTGAGCAGGGAGGCCCAGACATCTCTTTCCACAGTCACTTCTTCTAGCTATTCTGGGAGGATTCCAAGGCGTTCCCAGGCCAACCGAGAGACATAGTCTCTCCAGCATGTCCTTGGTCTTCCCCAGGGTCTTCTCCCAGTTGGACTTGCCCAAAGCACCTCCCTAGGGAGGCGCCTAGGGAGCATCCTTACCAGATGCCCAAACCACCTCAAGTGGCTCCTCTTGATGTGGAGGAGCAGTGGTTCTACTCTTGAGTCTCTCCTGGATAACTGAACTTCTCACCCTAGCTCTTAGGGCGGGTCCAGCTACTCTGTGGAAAAAAACTCATTTCAATCGCCTGGATCCACAATCTCATTCTTTCTGTCACTACTCACAGCTCGTGACCATAGGTGAGGGTAGGAACGTAGACTGACTGGTAAACAGAGAGCTTTGCCTTATAGCTCATCTCCCTCTTTACCAAAACTGATCGGGACAGAGTCCGCAATACTTCAGATGCTGCACCAATCTGTCAATCTCATGCTCCAAAACCCCAAGATACTTAAACTCTTCCACTTGAGACAGAACCTCACCCTCGACCTGAAGAGAGCTATCCACCCATTTCCGATTGAGGGCCATGGCCTCACGAACCCAGAGTCCAACCGAGTCCGAACTCGGGTCCAGTTAACCAATACAAAACAGACCAGAGACACAACAGAACCGGAATCAAACGCAACGTTTTCTCTTTTCTGTTTCTTGCTTTGTTTACTCAAACTTCAGAGCGGATTTCTTCTTCGTGAGTTTCATTAGCAGCTGTTGTTTTACCGCCACCTGCAGGAAAAATTTGGACCAAAGTAGAAAAGGAGTTGTTTGTTTGTTTGTTAGTTTATTCATTTTATAATATGAAATACAACAATTAACGTATTCATAATAGAAAAAAAATAAAAATAAAATGAAAGGTAGCAGATGAAGAATAAATCTTATTAAATCTGCTCCTTATTCATCTAATAACAGTTCAAACAATATTTTCTATAATAACAAAATAAGTAAATAACTCAGTCAATTTTCAATTCACATATATCACACATTAAATTAGATTCATTTATATTTTTTTAGCAATTCATTTTTTACCAGTTTCTTAAATACAAGGAATGATTTGGCTTCCTTAACATTTGTCATTTGTCATTAAGTCATTCCATAATCGTACTCCTTGAATTAAGGTAGATCTAGTTTCTACTTTGGTCCAAATTTCCTTGTTCTTTTTGTTCACATTCTTATAATTGTAACTATCTGTAGTAAAATAATAAAATAAAAAAACTTTGGTCCAAATTTTTCCTGTACACACACACACACACACATCGTGTTGTATATATCGTGATATATATCGTTATCGTGATATAAAAAAGTCCATATCGTGATATATGTTTTTTCCCATATCGCCCAGCCCTACAGCGCCGTCATCTCGCAAAACCACAATATGAAGCTTCTTTGCGACAGTTATTTTTTTATTCTTATTTATCACGATAGAGACGATAGAAGGAAAGTAGCACGATAGACACGTTTCTATCGTCCCCACGATATATATCGTCATATCGCACAGCCCTAGCCTCAGATTTGGAGGTGCTGATTCTCATTCCAGCCCCTTCACACTCTGCTGTGAACCATTCCAGTGAGAGATGAAGATCATGGCATGATGACGCCAACAGGACCACATCATCTGCAAAGAGCAGAGATGGAATCCTGAGGCCACCAAACTGGAATCTCTCTGTCCATTGGCTGCACCAAGAAATTCTGTCCATAGAGTTATGAACAGAATCGGTGACAATGGGCAGCCCTGGCAGAGTCCAACTCCCACCCTGAAAGAGTACGACTTACTACCGGCAATGCAAACCAAACTCTCACACCACTTGTGAAGGGACTGAACAACTCATAACAATGGGCCCCCAATCCCATGCTCATAAAGCATTCCCGCAGTGTACCCCGAGGAACACAGTCGAATACCTTCTCCAAGTCCACAAAACATATGTAGACTGGATGGACAAACTCCCATGGCCCCTCGAGGACCCTAGTGAGGGTAAAGAGGTGATCCAGTCTTCCACGGCCAGGACGGAACCCGTATTGTTCCTCCTGGATCTGAGGTTAGACCAACGGTTGGACTCGCTTCTCCAGTACCCCTGAATAGACCTCACCAGGGAGGCTAAGGAGAATGATGCCCTTATAATTGGAGTACACACTCCAATCCCCCTTTTTGAAGAGGGGGACCACCATCCCAGTCTGCCAATCCAATAGTGGCACTGCCCCTGATGTCCATACATCATTGCAAAGGTGTGTCAACAAAGAAAACCCCACAACATCCAGAGCCTTAAGGAAATCAGGGTGAATCTCATCCACTCCTGGAGCCCTGCCACCACAGAACTTTTTAACTACCTTGGTAACCTCAGCCACTATTATGGACAGACCAACCCCCAAAGTCTTTGTTTGGGATTGCTCTGTTTTGGTCCTCCGGTACTCCTCAGCTGCCTCTGAACTCCCACTTGCTAACATGGCCCGGTTGGACTCCACCTTCAGCTTGACAGCCTCCCTAACCTGGGGTGTCCACCACTGAGTTTGTGGATGGCCACCGTGAGAAGCACCAACAACCTTACGGCCACAGCTCAAGGTAGCTACCTCAACAATTGAGGCACAGAACATGGCCCACTCAGACTCAATATACCCGGCCTCAGTTGGGATGCGGTTAAAGCTCTCTTGGAAGTGTGAGTTGAAGATCTCTCTGATGGATTCATCTGCCATGTGTTCCCAGCAAACCCTCACTACATGTTTGGGTCTACTGGGTCTGTCCGGCATCTTCCCCCGCCATCTGATACAACTCACTACCAGGTGGTGATCAGTTAACAGCTCAGCTTCTCTCTTCACCCAAGTGTCCAAAACAAACAGTCGCAAATAAGATGACATGTCTATGAAATCAATCATTGATTCACGACCTAGGGCGTCCTGGTGCCAAGTGCACTTATGAACACCCTTATGTTCAAACATGGTGCTTATGATGGACAAACTATGACTAGCACAGAAGTCCAACAACAGAATGCTTGGTTTCAGATCATAGAGACCATTCCTCCCAGTCATGCCCCTCCAGGTCACACTTTAATTTCTCACGTGGGCAGTGAAGTCCTCAAGTAGAATAAAGGAGTCCCCAGCTGACACACCATCCAGCACCCCCTACCAAGGACTCCAAAAAGGCCAGATACTCTTAAGTGGTGGGAGTGGTGGCGCAGAGGTTGGAGACGGTGGGCCTGTGATCGGAAGATCGCCGGTTCAAGCCCCGGTACCGACAACATCAAAATGTGGATGGAAAAGGTGAAACACCCACACCTGCCTCCACCCTCATTCGCCCCACTCTGGGCCCCTGAGCAAGGCCCTTAACCCCCATCACCTGCTCCCTAAAACATGTCTCTCTTGAAAATGAGTTCTCGTGGCTCAATGAGACTACCTGTATAAATAAAGGGTAAATTAAAAAATTAAAAACAAGTTACCGTTCGGTGCGTAAGCACAAATAACATTCAGAGCTCGTCCCCACCCGAAGGCGTAGGGAAAACTCCAACACACAGGCACCAAGTCGGGGAGCTACAAGTAGACCCACACCAGCTCTATGCCTCTTACCATGGGCAACTCCAGAGTGGAATAAAGTCCAGCCCCCCTCAGGGAGATCTGTTCCAAAACCCATGATGTGTGTCGAGGTGAGCCCAACTATATCTAGTCGGTACCTCTCAACCTCGTGCACAAGCTCAGGCTCTTTACCCACCAGAGAGTCCATGTCCCAAGAGCAGTTTTGGTAAGCCAGGGTCAGAGCGCCATGGTACCCGCCTTTTGCCACTGTCCATGGCATCATATACCTGACTTTTATGGCCCCTCCTGCAGCTGGTGGGTCCACGGGGAGGCAAACCCATATTGCTCCTTCGGGCTGAGCCCGGCTGGGCCCCATGGGTAGAGGCTGTCGCCAGGCACTCGCTGATGAGCCCCTTCTCTAGGCTTGGCTCCAGAGTGGGGCCCCGGTAACCCACACCCGGGTTAAGGACAAGTTCCTTAATTTGTTTTCCATCACGTGTTATATCTTAGATCCTTATTTACGGTTTCTTTTTATACTTTATATTTTGCTATTTTTTGGTTGTAACTGGGAAACCGAGTACATAATTTTGTTCCACTTCCTATACCACATGTGGTGGAAACATCAAAAAAGTTGACTTGAACTTGAACTTTATTTTCTATCCTCTACTATTCACCATAAAGTTTAAGTGTGTAACAAAAATCTAAATTAAACAAAGAAACACACTTCCCTGTTCATTGTTTAAACAGTCAGTCATGTATGGTGAAGATCAAATTAGTATTGACCACATCAGTTTAGTTTTCTTTACAGAGGAGTAAAGATTTCAGACAAAGATAATGTTACTAACACTGCTATATATTTACCTCTGTTAGTTTTATTGTTCTGGATAAAGTTTTACAAGGCAATAGCCTATGCTAGGTTATCTTAACGTTAGCTTGCTAACTTGAGAGAGATGTAGCTAATGACAAGCAGGTTGGAGGACTGAAATTATTTTTTTTAACTTTACATATCAGTTAAAATAAATTTACCATGCTCTGTTTAGCAAAATACACAGTATTGCTCCCTGCTTCGGCTGTGCTGAAAATGAAAGTTAAAATGAATGGCTATGACTTGAAAGTAGTCTGCATGCGCCCTCTGCTTGATGCAGTGTACAGTTACACCTTTTGGACACGGCTTGTTCCCAGTGTTTATATCGGTGTTATGTGTACAAAATACTAAAGCAGGTGGTTGAAATCATATTATATTACAGTGTGTGGACTCTTCTTTTAGACTTGAAAGACATTTTGGAACATTACAACCCGCAGGCTTGGCATAGGCAACAAAACATTATGTGCTAGCTCTGTATGCTGTATGTTTTTGATGAAGGCAAGGCCCGCAAAGGGTTTTTCAATTTTTTTGCAATACTTGACATTTCTAACATGCATAGTAATTGATAAAGTTTTAAATAAATATACAGTACAGTAAAAGATACTTGAATAACTGATAAATGAGGATAGCGCTTGGCCACAAGATAACTAAAATGTCAGTACTGTATTAGGGCTGTGCGATATGACGATATATATCGTGGGGACGATAGAAACGTGTCTATCGTGCTACTTTCCTTCTATCGTCTCTATCGTGATAAATAAGAATAAAAAAATAACTGTCGCAAAGAAGCTTCATATGGGGTTTTGCGAGATGACGGCGCTGCTTTATGTTTGACGCACGCGCGGGTTTGCGACACATGCTTTACGTTGTTAAACTCGAGAGCAACAGAGCCGCAGGCGCATGAAGCCGGTGTCTCAACAAGGAGAAAACAGCTGCACAGGCAGCCCAAGAAGAACTTTTACCAAAAAGAGGGGGAAGCTCACCTTGTTAGCTTCCATTATTTCGCTCCGCTGAAACTCGGAGACAAAATGGGTCCAGAGGACACGAACCCAGAGTCCAACCGAGTCCGAACTCGGGTCCAGTTAACCAATACAAAACAGACCAGAGACACAACAGAACCGCAATCAAACGCAACGTTTTCTCTTTTCTGTTTCTTGCTTTGTTTACTCAAACTTCAGAGCGGATTTCTTCTTCGTGAGTTTCATTAGCAGCTGTTGTTTTACCGCCACCTGCAGGAAAAATTTGGACCAAAGTAGAAAAGGAGTTGTTTGTTTGTTTGTTAGTTTATTCATTTTATAATATGAAATACAACAATTAACGTATTCATAATAGAAAAAAAATAAAAAATAAAATGAAAGGTAGCAGATGAAGAATAAATCTTATTAAATCTGCTCCTTATTCATCTAATAACAGTTCAAACAATATTTTCTATAATAACAAAATAAGTAAATAACTCAGTCAATTTTCAATTCACATATATCACACATTAAATTAGATTCATTTATTTTTTTTTAGCAATTCATTTTTTACCAGTTTCTTAAATACAAGGAATGATTTGGCTTCCTTAACATTTGTCATTTGGCATTAAGTCATTCCATAATCGTACTCCTTGAATTAAGGTAGATCTTAGGTAGATCTAGTTTCTACTTTGGTCCAAATTTCCTTGTTCTTTTTGTTCACATTCTTATAATTGTAACTATCTGTAGTAAAATAATAAAATAAAAAAACTTTGGTCCAAATTTTTCCTGTACACACACACACACACACACACACACACACACACATCGTGTTGTATATATCGTGATATATATCGTTATCGTGATATAAAAAAGTCCATATCGTGATATATGATTTTTTCCATATCGCCCAGCCCTATATTATTAGTTTGCTTAGTAGATATTAAGCTTTTCATTATTAATAAAAAACGATAGTGCAGATCTTCAAAGGCATGGCCTATTTATGAAAAAAAAATTGTGATTTACCACACAAATGCAACTTATTAGTGTAGTTTGGGTTTTGACCCCTACATGCCTGTTAAGTCTGCAATAGAAGGTACAGTCATTGCAAAGCACTTCTTTTGAATGGATCCATCAGTCCCGTGATGTCCAAGTAGGCATTATTGATGGCTCTTACAGCAAACAAACTTACGTGATGCTCAGCACTTTTCTCTTCCACAGCCCTTAACCTCAGCTGAGGGAAACACTGCTGGCATTTGCAAGTCTGATAGCCAGCTGTGTTTCTTTGGATTGAATGATGTACCGGTAGTCAAATTTGACACTTGACCCATTTTTCTTAACAAATTCTGAGGTCAATTCAAATTTCCAAATGCCATTTCACTACAGATTCATAGTTTAAGGATTATGTTAATTTTATTTATTTATTTTTTTTTATTCATAATTTTGATTGTAAAATTGTAATGAATTGTGATGCCATGATTTTAAAGATTTTTTTTTAAACTAAATATATTTGTTATTGGATGTTTTTGTGTTTGTAATGTCTTAGAACAAATGTTATTTTAGACTTGTTAGAAAGTTTAAGTTGAGTTGAGTTTGACAAAGAGTTGTTTGTATTTGAACTACATATCTGACTGTGATTGTAAAGCTAAATATTACTGAACAAATTTCTTTTGGAAAGTCAATAAGTTACACTGCCACATTTTTTTGTAACTAACTGTATCACATTGGCTTATTTGGAAATATTTGTCCTAAGTTCTGCACCATTTTTTGACCAAGTCTTGCACTTGACTTCACATAATTAAATTAGTTACTAAATATTAATCAAATCATTTATAAACAAAGATGGAAATAGGCCTCTTGCGATAAAGAATAAATCAATTACCGTAATCGCATGATAAATTAAAGTTATTGAACGCATTTTCATTTATCGTTTCTTCGTGTCTCTCTCTTTCTACTGAAGACACTGGATGACAAAAGGCTCAACTCCGGTGCTCTTCACTGACCCCTCCCTTTCTCTTTTCTCTTTAAAATCTGTTTTAACCGTCCAAAATCATGTTTTGGATTGTTTAAGGCAGCTAAGCTGAGAAGCTAAGCTAACAGGCCGACCTCGGGAATAAACCTCCATCTTGTCGAAGCTCCAAAATAGGGATAGGACAGATCCAGTATCGGTATCGGCCTCCAATACCAGCAAAATTTATGTTTCAGATTTTTCCAATCCAACCTGCAGACATGTCCGATCCATGATGCATGTCTGTGTCTGATGAAACGTCTCCACATGTGATTCCCTTCCGGCTGCTCTGCAAGTTGGCTTCAAACTATGGAATGGATTTCCTGAATGGAGGCGTGTGTATTGAAACCCAGCGTAATAAGACCCGCCTCACATTCAGGAAATCCATTTCATAGTTTGCAGTCAACTAAAACGTGAGTAAATATGTGAAGACGGCAGTAACATTGTGGCTAATGGCTAACCAACTTTTCATTGAAACATGTCAGCTGTCTTGAAGTCTTTTACACAAGAAACACCACAAAGCAAGACAATGCAACAGCTCTGCAATGTCTGCAGAGCTGTTGTACCGAGAGGAGGAAGCTCTGTCGCGACATATAATACAATGAACTTAATAAAACATAGCACCACATTAAACCGCGGTAAAGTTAGTTTTACATTGGACATTCAAGCTCTGTGGCTTCAGTTGTTTTTCTCATTCAGTCCGAAGCAGGCAGTCTGATTTTGGTTGGCTACACTCTTATCTGCCCCGCTCTGTCTGCCCGTCTTGGAGGAGTGGCAGACTGAGCGTGGCTGACCGAAATCAGACTGCCTGCTTGGGACCGAACGAGAA
>JBBPBX010000330.1:119441-138104 GCA_038048925.1 Garcialebias charrua
TATATATATATTGAGGAAAATACGTATACAACACCCTGCAACGTTGCAAGTTCTCCCACTTAGAAATCATAGAGGGGTCTGAAATTTTCATCTTTGTTGGACGTCCACTGTGAGAGACAATCTAAAAAAATCAGTAAATCACAATGTATGCTTTTTTAAATCATTTATGTGTGTGTTACAGCTGCAAATAAGTATTTGAACACCTGTGAAAATTAATGTTAATATTTGGTACAGTAGACTTTGCAGTTACAGAGGTCAAAGGTTTCCTTTTGTTTTTCACCAGGTTTGCTCACACTGCAGCAGCAGGATTTTGGACCATTCCTCCACACAGATCTTCTCTAGATCATCCTGGTTTCTGGGCTGTCACTGAGAAACAGAGTTTGAGCTCCCTCCAAAGATTTTCTGCAGGGTTTAGGTCTGGAGACTGGCTAGGCCACTCCAGAACCTTGATATATGCTTCTTATGAAGCCACTCCTTGGTTCTCCTGTCTGTGTGCTTCAGGTCATCGTCATGTTGGAAGACACAGCTATGACCCATCTTCAATGCTCTTAACTGAGGGAAGGCGGTTGTTCCCCAAAATCTCATAATACATGGCCCCGGTCATCCTCTCCTTAATACAGTGCAGTCGTCCTGTCCCATGTGCAGAAAAACACCCCCAAAGCATGATGCTTTCACCCCCATGCTTCACAGTAGGGATGGTGTTTTTGGGATGGTACTCATCATTCTTTATCTCCAAACACAGAGAGTGGCATTAAGACCAAAAAGTTATATTTTGGTCTCATCTGACCACATAACTTTCTCCCATGACTCCTCTGGATCATCCAAATGGTCATGGGTAAACTTAAGACGGGCCTGGACGTGTGCTGATTTAAGCAGGGGAAACTTCAGTGCCATGCATGATTTTAAACTATGACGTCGTAGTGTATTACCCACAGTAACCTTGGAAACAGTGTCGCCAGCTCTCTTCAGGTCATTGATCAGCTCCTCCTGTGTAGTTCTGGGCTGATTCCTCACCTTTCTTAGGATCATTGATACAACACGAGGTGAGATCTTGCATGGAGCCCCAGTCCGAGGGAGATTGACAGTCATGTTTAGCTTCTTCCATTTTCTAATAATTGCTCCAACTGTTGATTTTTTTTCACCAAGCTGCTTGGCAATTGCCCTGTAGCCCTTTCCAGCCTTGTGGACGTCTACAATTTTGTCTCTGGTGTCTTTGGACAGCTCTTTGGTCTTAGCCATGTTAGTAGTTGGAGTCTTACTGATTGTGTGGGGTGGACAGGTGTCTTTATGCAACTAACAACCTCAAACAGGTGCTTCTAATGTAGAATAATAAGTGGAGTGGAGGTGGGTTTTTTAGAGGCAGACTAACGGGTCTTTGAGGGCCAGAACTGTTGCTGATTGGCAGGTGTTCAAATACTTATTTGCAGCAGTAACACATAAATAAATAATTTAAAATAAATAAATAATTAAATAAATAAATAATTAAAATCATACATTGTGATTTCCAGATTTTCTTTTTAGATTGTCTCTCACAGTAGACGTGCACCAAGATGACAATTTCAGACCCCTCCATGATTTCTAAGTGGGAGAACTTGTAAAGTCGAAGGGTGTTCAGATACTTCTTTTTCTCACTGTATATTTTATTATTATTATTATTATTATTATTATTATTATTATTATTATTATTATTATTATTATTATTATTATTATTATTATTATTATTATTGCTATTACTATTATTATTTTTAACTTATCTGGATCCAGATAAGACTCCATTTGGTTCCAAATCCGATCTGCAGCCTTCCATTTGGGGACTCTGGTATAATTTTCACGGTAGTCATCGATTTGACAGACAGTACAGCAGGTATCACTCAGTAAAAAACTAAAAACACCAACTACCGTAACTAAACAACTGATGTTATGTAAAAGTATATAGGATTATAAGTAGCTTTATGTTGGTTTTTCAGAATAAATTGTGTTATAAGCCTGAAAAACTATTGAAAATACTTTGTAAAAAGCAGGCCCGTCTTCATTAGCCATTAGCCTAGCCTGGATGAAGACTTTTGCCCTTTTTGTAAAACTCTGCGTTTATCCCAGATAATAAAGTGCTAAGCATTTATAACTGTTGTAAAGATCACCACAAAAAGGGCAGACTGCTTTTGAGGAATGAAATCCAGTCAGCTGTTATTAACTTGTGGGGCGCCAAGCCTCTGGGATTCTTTTTGTTCACAGGACAATGGTGAGAGAGGAGATTTCACGAGCAGACGTTTGTCTCTAGTGCCAGGTTTTTGTTTACACTTTCATTATATCTCCACTATATTATCTGATGCCTACATCCTGAGTTCAATCTCGTGGTTAGGTTTTAATCTCCCGACGCACTCAGCTCACTCGCCCTGCTGTCCTGTGACACACGGGGAATCAGAGAGGGCTTATATTACAGCGCATGAATCAAGGCAAAATGAAATGCACTCCAGACACTTTCACATGGTTTTAATTTATGGCAGAGGCCCATGGCTAGAAAAAAAATGCATTAAATGTAATCTGATCACTGTATTGGATGCTGAATTTATGAGCGATCAGACTTTATTCAGCTGAGTGACATTTTAAAAATAAAAGCTGTGATGGATTGTGGACTTTAAACACTGAAAGATGTTGATAACAATAAAAAATAAAGATATTATTTGTATGCCTATATAATATTTAAAGGAAAGAAGGTATAAATGTAAGAAACTAATTTACAATAAGCTACAAACGTTGCTTTGTGTAGATAGTTCCTTTAATTACCCACTAGTGAAAGGAGAGCAATACCATTTTTTCCCATGACTGTGTTTATATTCATCCATCCATCCATCCATCCATTATCTTTTTACTCTCTTCTTGCTTTTTGGATCATGGGGCTCACTGGTGCCCATGTCCAGCAGTTACTGTGCGATAGAAAGGGGACACCTGGACAGGTCTTCAGTCCATCACAGGGACACATAGAGACAAACGAGACAAACAACCATTCACTCTCTCACTCACACCTAGGGACAATTTAGAGTTACCAATCAGTCTAACATGCACGTTCTTGTTCTGTGGGAGGAAACCGGAGTACCTGGAGAAAACCCACGCATGCACAGAGAGAACATGCAAACTCCACCCAGAAAAGCCCCCGGCTGGGATTTGAGGTGGCAACCTTCTTGCTGAGAGACAACAGCTCTACCAACTGTGCCACTGTGCCCCCGCATGTACTGTATATCAGTAGCAAATAAAATCAAGAACCACTTAACGGATTTAATGAAAACTTTAATAAGAAATAATTTGTTGCATGTCTACAATTGATATTTTTTGGACACGGCCTAATTCAAGATGTCCACCACAACCAAATGACTTAAAAAATCTAAAGAGGGTCACTATTCAGATAAATATACAGATACTGACCCAAAATTCAATATATATACAACACATCAAAATATATTTGTTTAAATTTTGACCATTTACTTTTTGGAGTTGGCACTGTCGGTGAGCAAAATATCTGATGAGCCATTTGGTGAATTTTAATGAAACCTTTAGGCAATTACCGTATTTTCTGGTGTATAGGTCACACCGGTGTATAGGTCGCATTGTCCAATTATCACCAATAGATTGGAAAAATCCCTAGACAGGTCGCACCAGTGTATAGGTCGCACCTACGTTTAGCTCTGCTGCAAATGTCTGCCACAGGAGTGCACAGCAAGGCTTTTAAGAAGATTAACACTTAAAAACAAATTTTGTTTGATAAAAATTATAGCAAATATATGTCTGAGCTGAACTTTTCCTTAATAAATTAATGTAATTGTGAAATGAGCTGGATTTAAAAATTTGTTTCGCTGAAAGTGATAACAAGCCATATATAGGTTGCACCGGGGTATAGGTCGCAGGCCTTGAAAAAAAACATAGAAAGGTGTGACCTATACACCGGAAAATACGGTATTTCATACCATTTTATTTATAGAGCACTTAAAACAGCGACAAGGCCAACCAAAGTGTTGCACAAACAAATAAACAACAGGCAACACATAGGCAACGTACAAAATGAAGTAAAAAAACAGAATAGACATAAAAACATTGCAGATAATAAATATAACGACTAACCTGTGCGAAGCAAACAGGATCAAACACAGATCACTAAGTTTTGGCAGCAACGGAATAGTAGTGGGTTTTCAAACGGGATTTGAAAACCGAGAGGGATGGGGCCTGTCTGACGAGCAGAGGTAACTCGTTCCAGAGTCTTGGTCCTGCTACAGAGAAAGCCCTGTCACCTCTGTGTTTAAGACGAGATCCTGGAACTGTTAAATGTACCTGGTCCTCTGACCTCAGAGCACGTGGTGGGACATACGGGTATAGCAAATCAGAGAGATGGGGGGAGACTGTTCAGTGATTTGTAGACATATAGGAGAATTTTGAACGGGATTTGAAGATGAACTGGTAGCCAGTGCAGGGAGGCCAAGACTGGTGTAATGTTCTCTCTTTTGTCTGTACTGGTTAAAATTCAGGCTGTTGTGTTCTGGACCAGTTGTAGTCGTGCAATGGTGTCTGACTGACCGTGTTTCCATCCATTTTCATTTCGAATTTTGAGCTAATTTTTGAAATCTCGCAAATATGTAAATACAAATTACAGTAATGCGAAGCAGAAGTGTTTCCATCAACTGGCTTGTAGCGCATCTACCAAGCCACGCACAGCGTCATTACGTCAGACGTCAGCGTCATTACGTCAGACGTCAGCGTTGCGCATGTCTACAGTAAACAGGAAGTAGCGGTTGAAAACAGAACCCGGCCACACATCTCGTCAAAATGGAGAGAATATTTCAGGTATGTGTTGCTATCGGGCAAGTTGTATTTATTCTGTCATGCCAACTAGTTTTAGCGATGTTACATGTTGTCCGGAGCGGAAACAGCTGAACGTCACGTGACGTGAATGTTCGCTACGGCAGAACTGAGTCGGAAAATCTGTTTCCATCTGTCATTTTGCGCATCTGTGTAAGAGTGGCACCTGCTGCAGCCCAAGATGGCCGCCAATCATCCACAGCTGACGGTCATCCACCTGACGAGTTCCACCTCTACTTAAGGCTGCAGTCGAGTTCTGCTCTTCGCTGAAGCATTTTATGCCACACGGTATTTATGCTTCTAGCCAGTTTGTGAATACATTTGAAAGAAACTTACCCTGTGCTTGTTTTGTTCTCAGCCCTCGGATTCTCCTGGTTCCAGCTCTCTGCTCGTTCGTGCTTTGCCCTCCAGCCACTTACCTGCCTCGCTCGCCCTTTGGGACTCCATCTCAAGGACTTTAGGACACTCTGGAACATCCTCCTCTTTTCATCCGTAAGGAACAGAGAACTACTTGCTGTTAAACTAGCACTAGAGGAATGGCGTCACTGGCTTGAGGGCACTGAGCTGCCTTTTCTTATTTGGACTGACCATAAGAACCTCACTTACCTCAGAGACGCTAAACGTCTAAATCCCCGGCAGGCACGCTGGTCACTGTTTTTCAACAGATTCAATTACACATTGACTTTCCGTCCGGGTTCTAAAAATGTTAAACCCGATGCTTTGTCTCGTCAGTTCTCTCCTCCAGATGCTCCAGAAGTTGAAGAGAACATCTTACCCCCGGCTTGCATCATTGGGGCACTCACCTGGCCCATTGCCCAGGAGGTTCGTGATGCCCATCGTTTGGAACCAGACCCTGGCACAGGACCTCCTGGCACGCTCTTCGTTCCCACCGCCATGAGGTCCAAAGTACTTGAATGGGTGCATACGAACAAGCTCTCTTGTCACCCAGGTATTACACGTATGTTATCATTAACCAAGACTCATTTCTGGTGGCCCACTTTATCCCAAGATGTTAAAGACTTTGTTGCAGCTTGTCCCACATGTGCCAGAAACAAGACCGGTACCCAACCCCCTGCAGGTCTTCTTCGGCCATTGCCCACACCCAGCCGCCCATGGTCCCACATCGCTCTTGATTTCGTCACCGGCCTGCCTCCTTCTGAGGGTAACACCACCATTCTCACAATCATTGACAGGTTTTCTAAAGCAGCCCATTTTGTACCTCTTCCCAAGTTGCCTTCTGCAATGGAGACAGCTCATCTCCTGGTACAGCACGTTTTTCGTATACACGGTGTCCCTTCTGACGTGGTGTCGGATAGGGGTCCCCAGTTCGTCTCTCAGGTGTGGCACAGTTTTTGTAGTGCCTTGGGGGCGTCGACCAGTCTCACCTCCGGCTACCACCCGCAGTCCAACGGTCAGGCTGAACGGTGCAACCAGGAGCTTGAAGCCACCCTTCGATGTCTCGTTGAGGGCAATCCCTCTGCCTGGAGTCGACATCTGGTCTGGGTGGAGTACGCTCACAACGCCCATACGTCTGCAGCCACAGGTATGACTCCTTTTGAAGCGTCGCTGGGATATTTGCCTCCTTTGTTCCCCAGCCAGGAGTCGGACATAGCTGTGCCGTCAGTGCAGCACCATTTCAGACGATGTCGGCGTATCTGGCGCCAGGCTAAGGCGGCACTCCTCCGCACGGCCGCCCAGAATAAGAGGTTTGCGGACCGCCACCGATCTACTGCGCCCTCCTATCAGGTGGGTCAGAGGGTTTGGCTCTCCACTAGGAACATCGCCCTGAAGGACACCCCAAGAAAGTTGGCACCTCGTTTCATCGGGCCTTTCCCTGTCGTCCGGGTCATCAACCCCGCTGCGGTTCGTCTTCGGCTGCCAGCTTCCATGAGGGTTCATCCGACGTTTCACGTGTCCCAGGTCAAGCCCGTTTCCGTGAGTCCTTTGTGTCCGCCTGCCGACCTTCCGCCGCCTCCTCGTCTCATCGACAACCATCCAGCCTTCACCGTTCGTGCCATTCTGGATGTGCGCCGTCGTGGGAGAGGTTTCCAGTATCTTGTGGACTGGGAGGGTTACGGTCCTGAGGAACGGTCGTGGATCCCTCGCTCTTTTATCCTGGACCCCAGTCTGATCACCGCCTTCTTCAGGGCTCACCCAGAGAAGCGCGTCGGGCTCCTGGAGGCGCCCCTTGAGGGGGGGTACTGTAAGAGTGGCACCTGCTGCAGCCCAAGATGGCCGCCAATCATCCACAGCTGACGGTCATCCACCTGACGAGTTCCACGTCTACTTAAGGCTGCAGTCGAGTTCTGCTCTTCGCTGAAGCATTTTATGCCACATGGTATTTATGCTTCTAGCCAGTTTGTGAATACATTTGAAAGAAACTTACCCTGTGCTTGTTTTGTTCTCAGCCCTCGGATTCTCCTGGTTCCAGCTCTCTGCTCGTTCGTGCTTTGCCCTCCAGCCACTTGCCTGCCTCGCTCGCCCTTTGGGACTCCATCTCAAGGACTTTAGGACACTCTGGAACATCCTCCTCTTTTCATCCGTAAGGAAACAATAAACAAACGAAAGCAATTACCCATGGAAGAACTTTCTGATCAAACCCATCTGACTGTCCTCTTTTCATCTTCCAGGAAATCCAGAGGACCCTTGTACATTTGTAAATAGATATTTCCACTGTAAATAATAAACACTGTTACTTTTGCACCTTTTTTGTCTTGTGTCATTCTGGGTCTCGTTACCAACTGGGTTACCCTTTTGAAATCATAACAATCTGCTCATTTTCGAAGATCCCATAAACCACCTCAAGCGAGCGTATAAACTTTTTGGCGAATTTGAGGAAGTAAATTCGAATTTTGCCGTTTCCATTAAGCTTTTCTGCTGCGATACTTCAAAATGCGCATCTAGAAACCTTGATGGAAACACGGCTACTGATACCAAACAGGAGCGAATTGCAATAATCAAGCTTAGATGTAATGAATGTGTGTATTACTGTCTCCAGGTTCTTTATAATTATAATTATAATTAGTTGTATATCTACAGCTCTATAGCCAAACTAAATCAAGTTAGTCACCACACAAATCTGACCGTGGGAAGCACAAAAATGGCTTCATTCAGTCTATTTTACAGATATTGTGCTAAAGTCTGTTGTGGTTGTACCTGGGGTTCACTCAGCACACATACTCCATGTGCTACTTATTGTGAAGAGCTTTGCTTTGAATCTTAGACAGCTCTTTTATCAGTCTATTTTTATAGTAAATCTAAATTAACATGGGTGCTACAGTTCAATTAACCAACACAATAATGGCCACAACTTACGGTAGTCAGTTTTACAGATGTAAAAATAATTCACATGGTAGTAACTCAGGATCAAGGTAGGGGTGGTGCGGAAGGTTGCCGGTTCAACTCCCGGTACCAAAAACAGCAAAATGTGGGTGACTCCACCCTCATTTGCCCCACTCTGGGCCCTTGAGCAAGGCCCTTAACCCCCCACCATCTGCTCGCCCAGCTGCTCTAGACAGCAGCTCTCTGCTCCACACAGAGGGCTGTGGTAGCTCAGTGGTCTGTGTCAGGAAGGACATCCGTCGTAAAAACAGTTGTCAAATCTTCGTGTGAGTTAGTTCAGTGGTGAACCCTGAAGAAGGGAGCAGCTGAGGGAAAAAAGTAGCTAAGACTCATTTATAACACACTCTTAAGCATGAAATTGTGCATAACAGTATTTTCTAAGATTAAACCAAAAAGGTTATGAAGGTAATTTCTCAACATAGGATGATTTTAGTTTAAAACTAGATTTTAAATGTACATTTGAATTCCTCTAAGGAATGCTACATCTTTAATATATTAAACAAATCCGCAAAAAATACAAAAAAATTGATTAAAATAAAGATAGGGTTTTTATTTGTTTGTTTTTTCTGAGCCAGTTTTAGCAGGGATTGACTTTCCTCGTCTCCTCAGTTGTGGTTTGTGTTCCATCGATGTCTCAATTGTAAAAATTATCCCTCACTCAGTGTCCTCAGAGATCAAATCAATTAACTCGAGCTGGATATCTGTCATTGGACCAGAATCCATTATGGTCAGTCCAACACTAGAAGGGCGTTTGGATTGTACATTAAGAGGTTCGCAGGCGTTTACTGAAGTGGGAGCGAGCATCAAGTTTTAATGCTCAAAGCCACAGAAACCAAGAAGGATCAGGCTGACTCATTACTCAGCACTGACGCCTTCAAGTGTTTAAAGGAGAAGTGCAAACCGCTGTCAAACAAATATCTTTGTCCTTAAAACACAAGCTCTACGGTTGTTTTTCATCTTTTGCTCTGCTGAGCACATAATGCATGGCCACAAGCGAGAACATTAGCATACGGTCAAAGCATGCGGGTGGAAGCATCGGCTCGGGAAGTGCGTCTATCAGCAGTTTCGGGAACATGATGAAAAACAAAATGGCCTCTTCCTTCCTTCAACTTTGGCCTCTTCGTTCAACTGCTGACACCTGGTTAGTGAGGATGTTCCAGCGAGGACAAAATATTGATGTGCTTTCTTGTAGAAAAAAAATTGTGCTGATTTGATTCTTGTTTTATTTTTTTGGACCACTCTTTATAACATTGTAAAGAATACTTCTAACCTTCATCCACTTGTTCTTTTTCTCATTGCTACATTCATGTAAAGAAACTTTAGCAAACCTGGAATAATGATAGCTTCTGGATCTTAACCCAACAAAATGACAAATATAATGAAAAATAACATAAAAAATACAGAGAGGGGACTGAAGTCACTGTCACCAAGATCAACCAAGCAAAAGAACAAAATTCCATCCATCCATCCATCCATCTTCTTCCGCTTATCCGGGGTCGGGTCGCGGGGGTAGCAGCCTAAGTAGGGAGGCCCAGACTTCCCTCTCCCCAGCCACTTGGAGCAGCTCCTCCGGGGGAATCCCAAGGCGTTCCCAGGCCAGCCGAGAAACATAGTCCCTCCAGCGCGTCCTGGGTCTTCCTCTGGGTCTCCTCCCGGTGGGACATGCCCGGAACACCTCACCAGGGAGGCGTCCAGGAGGCATCCTAACCAGATGCCCGAGCCACCTCAACTGGCTCCTCTCGATGTGGAGAAGCAGCGGCTCTACTCCGAGTCCCTCCCGGATGACTGAGCTTCTCACCCTATCTCTAAGGGAGAGTCCAGCCACCCTGCGGAGAAAACTCATTTCAGCCGCTTGTATCCGAGATCTTGTTCTTTCGGTCATAACCCAAAGCTCATGACCATAGATGAGGGTGGGAACGTAGATCGATCGGTAAATTGAGAGCTTTGCCTTTTGACTCAGCTCTCTCTTCACCACGACAGACCGGTACAGCGCCCGCTTCACTGCGGACGCTGCACCTATCCGCCTATCGATCTCACGCTCCAGTTTTCCCTCATTCGTGAACAAGATCCCGAGATACTTAAACTCCTCCACTTGGGGCAGGACCTCCTCCCCGACCCGGAGAGGGCATGCTACCCTTTTCCGGCTCAAGACCATGGCCTCGGATTTGGAGGAACTGATCCTCATCCCGGCCGCATCACACTCGGCTGCAAACCGCTCCAGTGAAAGTTGTAAATCACGAACTGATGAAGCCAGTAGGACCACATCATCTGCAAAAAACAGAGAAGCGATTCTAAGGTCACCAAAACGGATCCTCTCAACACCTTGGCTGCGCCTAGAAATTCTGTCCATAAAAGTTATGAACAGAATCGGTGACAAAGGGCAACCTTGGCGGAGTCCAACTCTCACCGGAAACGAGCCTGACTTACTGCCGGCAATGCGGACCAAGCTCTGACACCGGTCGTACAGGGACCTAACAGCCCTTATCAAAGGGCCTGGTACCCCATACTCCCGGAGTACCCCCCACAGAACCCCCCGAGGGACGCGGTCGAATGCCTTCTCCAAGTCCACAAAGCACATGTAAACTGGTTGGGCAAACTCCCACGCACCCTCCAGGACCCTGTTGAGGGTGTAGAGCTGGTCCAGTGTTCCACGACCAGGACGAAAACCACATTGCTCCTCCTGGATCCGAGGTTCGACTATCCGACGGACCCTCCTCTCCAGAACCCCTGAATAGACCTTACCAGGGAGGCTTAAGAGTGTGATCCCCTATAGTTGGAACACACCCTACGGTCCCCCTTTTTGAATAGGGGAACCACCACCCCAGTCTGCCAATCCAAGGGAACTGCCCCCGATGTCCACGCGATATTGCAGAGTCGCGTAAGCCAACACAACCCTACAACATCCAGAGCCCTAAGGAACTCCGGGCGAATCTCATCCACCCCCGGAGCCTTGCCACCGCGGAGCTTTTTAACCACCTCGGCGACCTCAGCACCAGAGATCGGAGAACCCGACCCAAAGTCCCCAGGCTCCGCTTCCTCAATGGAAGACGTGCCAGTAGGATTGAGGAGGTCTTCGAAGTATTCCGCCCACCGACTCACAACATCCCGAGTTGAGGTCAGCAGCACGCCACCCCCACCATAAATGGTGTTGGTCGCGTACCTCTTTCCCCCCCTGAGACGCCGGATGGTGGACCAGAATCGCCTCGAAGCCGTACGGAAGTCATTCTCCATGGCCTCTCCGAACTCCTCCCACGCCCGAGTTTTTGCCTCAGCAACCACCCGAGCCGCATGCCGCTTGGACTGCCGGTACCTATCAGCTGCTTCCGGGGTCCCACAAGCCAAAAAGGCCCAATAGGACTCCTTCTTCAGCCTGACAGCATCCCTCACTGCCGGTGTCCACCACCGGGTTCGAGGGTTGCCACCACGACAGGCACCAACAACCTTGCGGCCACAGCTCCGATAAGCTGCCTCGACAATAGAGGCGCGGAACACGGCCCACTCGGACTCCATGTCCCCCGCCTCCCTCGGAACGTGTTCAAAGCTCTCCCGGAGGTGGGAGTTAAAGCTCCGTCTTACGGGAGACTCTGCCAGACGTTCCCAGCAGACCCTCACAATACGTTTGGGTCTGCCAGGTCTGACCGGCATCCTCCCCCACCATCGGAGCCAACTCACCACCAGGTAGTGGTCAGTTGACAGCTCCGCCCCTCTCTTCACCCGAGTGTCCAAGACATGCGGCCGCAGATCAGATGAGACGACAACAAAGTCGATCATCGAACTGCGACCTAGGGTGTCCTGGTGCCAAGAGCACATATGGACACCCTTATGCTTAAACATGGTGTTCGTTATGGACAATCCATGACGAGCACAGAAGTCCAATAACAGAACACCACTCTGGTTCAGATCAGGGGGGCCGTTCCTCCCAACCACACCCCTCCAGGTCTCACTGTCATTGCCCACGTGAGCGTTGAAGTCCCCCAGTAGAACAAGGGAGTCCCCAGGAGGCGCACTCTCCAATACCCCCTCCAAGGACTCCAAAAAGGGTGGGTAGTCTGAGCTGCCGTTTGGTGCATAGGCACAAACAACAGTCAGAGCCCGTCCCCCCACACGTAGGCGAAGGGAGGCTACCCTCTCGTTCACCGGGGTGAACCCCAACGTACAGGCACCAAGATGGGGGGCAACCAGTATGCCCACTCCTGCTCGGCGCCTCTCACCAGGGGCAACTCCAGAGTGGAAGAGTGTCCAACCCCTCTCAAGGAAACTGGTTCCAGAGCCAGAGCCATGCGTTGAGGTGAGTCCGACTATTTCTAGTCGGAAACTCTCAACCTCACACACTAGCTCAGGCTCCTTCCCCACCAGAGAGGTGACATTCCATGTCCCAATGGCCAGCTTCTGTAGCCGAGGATCAGACCGCCAGGGTCCCCGCCCTCGGCCACCACCCATCTCACATTGCACCCGACCCCTTTGGCCCCTCCCACAGGTGGTGAGCCCATGGGAAGGGGGACCCACGTCTCCTCTTCGGGCTGTGCCCGGCCGGGCTCCATGGGTAAAAGCCCGGCCACCAGGCGCTCGCCAGCGTGCCCCACCTCCGGGCCTGGCTCCAGAGTGGGGCCCCGGTGACCCGCGTCCGGGCGAGGGAAAACTTAGTCCATTAATTGTACTCATCATAGGGGTTTTTGGGCTGCACTTTGTCTGGTCCCTCACCTAGGACCTGTCTGCCTTGGGTGACCCTTCTAGGGGCATGAAGCCCCTGACAGCATAGCTCCTAGGATCATTGGGACACTCAAACCCCTCCACCACGGTAAGGTGGCAGCCCAGGGAGGGGAAGAACAAAATTCAAGGTTCTTTATTTGTCCTACACACCACATGTGGTGGAATGAAATTATGTACACAGGGTTACAGTTACATCGAACAAAAGTATAAATTGTAAAAAAATATAATAATAATAATAAAAAAAAAAAACGGTAATAACATCTAAGATATGAACTAAGAAAAACATTAACCAAAAACACACTAAACACTAGTAGTACAAAAACAATACGCCGAACAGCAGCACAAACATGAGTCTGTATGAGTAGATGATCAGCAGCAACATGAAACAGATCAGCAGCAACATGAAACAGATCAGCAGCAACATGAAACAGATCAGCAGCAACATGAAACAGATCAGCAGCAACATGAAACAGATCAGCAGCAACATGAAACAGATCAGCAGCAACATGAAACAGATCAGCAGCAACATGAAACAGATCAGCAGCAACATGAAACAGATCAGCAGCAACATGAAACAGATCAGCAGCAACATGAAACAGATCAGCAGCAACATGAAACAGATCAGCAGCAACATGAAACAGATCAGCAGCAACATGAAACAGATCAGCAGCAACATGAAACAGATCAGCAGCAACATGAAACAGATCAGCAGCAACATGAAACAGATCAGCAGCAACATGAAACAGATCAGCAGCAACATGAAACAGATCAGCAGCAACATGAAACAGATCAGCAGCAACATGAAACAGATCAGCAGCAACATGAAACAGATCAGCAGCAACATGAAACAGATCAGCAGCAACATGAAACAGATCAGCAGCAACATGAAACAGATCAGCAGCAACATGAAACAGATCAGCAGCAACATGAAACAGATCAGCAGCAACATGAAACAGATCAGCAGCAACATGAAACAGATCAGCAGCAACATGAAACAGATCAGCAGCAACATGAAACAGATCAGCAGCAACATGAAACAGATCAGCAGCAACATGAAACAGATCAGCAGCAACATGAAACAGATCAGCAGCAACATGAAACAGATCAGCAGCAACATGAAACAGATCAGCAGCAACATGAAACAGATCAGCAGCAACATGAAACAGATCAGCAGCAACATGAAACAGATCAGCAGCAACATGAAACAGATCAGCAGCAACATGAAACAGATCAGCAGCAACATGAAACAGATCAGCAGCAACATGAAACAGATCAGCAGCAACATGAAACAGATCAGCAGCAACATGAAACAGATCAGCAGCAACATGAAACAGATCAGCAGCAACATGAAACAGATCAGCAGCAACATGAAACAGATCAGCAGCAACATGAAACAGATCAGCAGCAACATGAAACAGATCAGCAGCAACATGAAACAGATCAGCAGCAACATGAAACAGATCAGCAGCAACATGAAACAGATCAGCAGCAACATGAAACAGATCAGCAGCAACATGAAACAGATCAGCAGCAACATGAAACAGATCAGCAGCAACATGAAACAGATCAGCAGCAACATGAAACAGATCAGCAGCAACATGAAACAGATCAGCAGCAACATGAAACAGATCAGCAGCAACATGAAACAGATCAGCAGCAACATGAAACAGATCAGCAGCAACATGAAACAGATCAGCAGCAACATGAAACAGATCAGCAGCAACATGAAACAGATCAGCAGCAACATGAAACAGATCAGCAGCAACATGAAACAGATCAGCAGCAACATGAAACAGATCAGCAGCAACATGAAACAGATCAGCAGCAACATGAAACAGATCAGCAGCAACATGAAACAGATCAGCAGCAACATGAAACAGATCAGCAGCAACATGAAACAGATCAGCAGCAACATGAAACAGATCAGCAGCAACATGAAACAGATCAGCAGCAACATGAAACAGATCAGCAGCAACATGAAACAGATCAGCAGCAACATGAAACAGATCAGCAGCAACATGAAACAGATCAGCAGCAACATGAAACAGATCAGCAGCAACATGAAACAGATCAGCAGCAACATGAAACAGATCAGCAGCAACATGAAACAGATCAGCAGCAACATGAAACAGATCAGCAGCAACATGAAACAGATCAGCAGCAACATGAAACAGATCAGCAGCAACATGAAACAGATCAGCAGCAACATGAAACAGATCAGCAGCAACATGAAACAGATCAAAGTCAAAGTCAAAGTCAACTTTATTGTCAAAACTGCAATATGTACAGGACATACACAGGATTGAAATTGCGTTTCTCTCAGTCCCTCGGTGCAACAGTAACTATCTAAACACTAAACACTAAAACATTTAATAAACATAAGCATAAAATAGTAAAAGTGTAACACTGTCCTGAGTTTTTTCATAGTAGTATAAAAGTATGAAAAGTATGAAAAAAGTATGAAAATTTACACCAACACTGAAACACCAAACACCCCTAAACACCAAACACCCAATGAACATAAGCATAAAATGAAATAATAAAAGTGTAATACTGTCCTGAGTTTTTTCATAGTAGTATAAAAAGTATAAAAAGTATATCTATAAAATAAACTGAAGGTTCTAGCATTGACATTTGCAAAGAGTGGCACAGCAGCATATGAGTTAATGGGGCGGCCGTGGTGTAGTGGTAATGGCAGTCGACCCCTGATCGGAAGGTTGGAGGTTCGAATCCCGCATCCGCCCACCATGTGTCGTTGTGTCCCTGGGCAAGACACTTAACCCCGAGTTGCTCCCGGTAGGTCTGGATGGCGCCTTGCAAGGCAGGCTACCACTACCGGTGTATGAATGTCTGAATGAATGGGTGGATGGCTGGTATTGTAAAGCGCTTTGGGGCTCCTCACAGGGGCTGGAAAGCGCTATATAAATAAGCTCCATTTACCATTTACCATTTACCATGTACACAGTATATGTATGAGGTAGTTGATGTTGGTATAGAGGCAAAGTGGCATATGCAGTAAGGCACATAAGGCACATTTGGCATCCTTAGATAAGGCTAGTCAGAGAATACTGTATATGTATCAGCAGTAGTGTAGATATAAAAGTAGTGTAAATGTAAACAGTAGTAATAAATGTAAACAGTAGTAATAAATGTAAACCGTATTAATAAATGTAAACAGTAGTATGACTATAGGCAGTAATGTAATACAAACATTAGTGCAAATATGAGAAGTAGTGCAAACTGAATGAGCACATGACCGAGAGTTTAGTGAATAACCCGTTTGATGACACAGAGTCCAGTGTTAAAATCTTTGTGTTGTGTGGTAATGTGTGAGAAAGTTTTTTGTGTTAAGGCAGTTCAAATGGGAGGGGAGGCAGAGCAGGCAGAGTGATCAGCAGAGAGATCAGCAGCACATGAAACAGATCAGCAGCAACATGAAACAGATCAGCAGCATGAAACAGATCAGCAGCAACATGAAACAGATCAGCAGCAACATGAAACAGATCAGCAGCAACATGAAACAGATCAGCAGCAACATGAAACAGATCAGCAGCAACATGAAACAGATCAGCAGCAACATGAAACAGATCAGCAGCAACATGATTTTTCACAGTGATTATTCTGGTTAGATATTCATGAGTCTAACAGCCTCAGGGTAGAAGCTGTTCCTCAGTCTAGTGGTTCTACACTTAATGCTCCTCAACCTCCTTCCTGAGGGGAGTGGGGCAAAAAGTGTGTGCTGAGTGAGTGGGGTCCTTCATGATGCAGGTGGCTCTTTTCCTGCATCTGGAGGTGTAGATGTCTGTGATGGTGGGGAGACTGACTCCAACAGATTTTTGTCTAGCCAATATGAAGTTTGGATGGGCAAAATATTATTGTTTAGCTCCATTACCAACTTATATGTGTTTTTGTCCATCTATCAGCAAAATATCCCTAACTGTTGGAAGTATTTTAATGAAAAATCCACCCATTATCTTTACCCGCTTCTTCCTTTTCGGTTCAGGGGGTCACTGTGCCCATATCCAGCAGTCACTGTGCGAGAGGCAGGGACACCCTGGACATGTCTCCAGTCCATCACAGGGACACATAGAGACAACAAAACATTCCAATCAGACTAACATGCATGTTTATGGTCTGTGGGAGGAAACTGGAGTACCGGTACCTGGAGAAAACCCATGCAGCACTGAGAGAACATGCAAACTGCACACAGAAAGGCCCCTGGCCAGGATTTGAGCAGGTGACCTTTTCACTGAGAGGCAGCAGCTCTACAAACAGAGGCACCGTGCTGCCTTTCAATGAAACTTACAAAAAGCAATCATTAGATGTTTACAACTGACTAATTCTGACTGATTGATAGGTCAAAGTGTCATGTCAGTCTGATTCAAGATGGCAAACATTAGCAAATAGTGGTTGTAAAGAAGTTAGAAGAGACAAGACTTTTGATGCATGGCTTCAAGGGAAGCCACTTTCATCATTCCTGACATTAAAATTAAAGCAGTCATGTGAAAAATAATCTAAGAGCAATATTTTACGACTAGACCTAAAATACAACCCTATAAGATGCAGGTCAAATTCTCCTAGATGGCTTGTTTTCTCCAAAAAAATAAAAAAAATGGAGGTAGATACACAAAACTGTCCACAAAGAACAAAATATAGTGGGTTGGAACTGAGTCTCACAGCCTCTGTTTGTTCATCCATTGTAGTTTAAGATAGCTGAATAAAAAAAAAAAACAGGAATAAAAGAAAAATAGGATTTTTATTTTACGCATTTATACTCGTTTTCTGATAGTTTTCTTTATCTCCTTAACTAAATAGCCCATGGGTACGACAATAAGAAACAAGATTTTCTTTTTCAAAAGTTCCACTTTTACAGATGAAACAAAACTTTTTAAAAAATGCCTATCTGCAAATCGTTCCCCCCCTGAGATGACACGAAAAGATGAAAAATAGAACTTGAGGATGATGCAATAGTCGTAGGGGATGCTGGTGATAAATCTCTTCACTGTGTTGTTCCTGCAGCTGCTCAGCACCTATATCTCAGAGTAATTACAACTATTGCACCCTCAATTTGCTGATATAAAAGGCATGTCTGGATGTAAGAACAATCTTTAGCAAACAGAGGAGTGTAAAATCACAGGCGGCCATGTTTTGACAAGTCCATGATGGGTGTCCACACACTTCTTGTTTACAATTAGATAAGCTAACTGGAAACCAGGATTCCTTTCTCAGCCTTGACAATCTGTCTGCCTCACATAAAGCTCTTCTTTTAATGTCGACTTCTAAGCACAGTTTTGCAAACTTTCTTCAGTTACACAAAGAGAAACTAATACCATATTCCATCTCTTTGCTTTCCCCGCTGAAAGTGTTGAAATAGTTGCAGCGACTTGGCGGCTGGTTCTGTAAAAGATAGTGCGGCGAGACCGAGAGAAAATATGAAAGACTTTTTTTTTTATTTATCTTGGAGGAATTATTCACGGTTGCGTAGTTCAGAGGAATGCTCATCTCATCGGCTGTGACAGTGTGCGGCTCTGAGCACAGCCCTGCCAGCCTGCAAGTCGATGCCTTCTGCAGACACCATTAAGGCTGTGGACTGGGAGAGCGGCCCGTCATGGCGCTCGCTAAGGAACAGAGGGAGCTCCGTTTCTGAGAGTTTGGCGTCAACGAAGTTTGGTTTGAAGACACGATAAAATGATATGAAGACGTTCAGTTTTGCCTTTTCTTTGAAATAGTTGTAGTCCAGAGAGAAAACTTTTCACTTTTTGTCAC
>JBBPBX010000331.1:7005-31480 GCA_038048925.1 Garcialebias charrua
TTTTTCCTCCCACAATCCATTTGAACTTGCGTGCTTGTTTGATTTGTGGTTTTTAAAAATGTCGTAGGCGAAACTCTTTATGTATGTCTCCTTGTATGTCGACGATGGCAACAATATATCAAAGGCTGACTCTCAGTTCATTGCTTGTGATTTTCTAGATGTACTGTATTGATTAAAATATATTTTTTATAAAATTATTTTTTATTATTTTTCATTTTAAACATATAAAATATAAAGAACATAAAAAACTCCCACCCCTCCCCTCCCACACCAGATCAGTCACACACAAATAAATAAACTAAACAGGCATTGACATGTTTTCCATTTAGAACACAAAAGACTGCCAAATGTCCCAAAATCTTTTAACAGAATCCTTCAGGGTATATCTTCTTTTTCCAGACGGATATGATACAACACCTCTCTTATCCAATATACATATGCTGGTGTGTGGGTCCTTCCAATTGCACAAAAACTGTCTTCTGGCCAGGAGAGAGTCGAAAGCAATCATATCTTTCTTGTACATACTGAAGGATGTAGCTACAGGGACCACCCTTAACTGTGAGATGAGTGGTGATGGGTGTACCGTTTTGCCACTTATCCCAGAGAAGGTGTCAAAAATAGATTGCCAAAAGATCTGCAGTTTGGGACAAGTCCAAAATGTGTGCAAGAGTGTGGCTGGATTTTTTTTACAACAGTTACATGCTGGGTCCAGGTTGGCTTTGATCTTGGACAACTTGTTGGACTAGTGATTAAAATATAAATTTAAAGTTGCATGTGTTTAATGATTTAGTCAGCTTTTTGGATGCATGCTGCTGATGTCTCATACTACCAGAGAGACCATAATCTGATTCATGCTCAATAATCCAAGTAGAATAATCCAAAAAAGTTAATTCAGGTCCTCTGGACAGTTTTTTTTGTTGAAATGTTTTGTCTTTCATCCAGTAGAGGAGCTGCAAGAAACTCAGTCTTAAAAACACTGTCTCATAGTGGGTGCTATTATAAGACTGAGTTCCCTTTCAGTCGGTCTCTCTGTGCAACACGATTGCTATGGGAATCAGCGCCTCCGTGCGGTTACCTGAAGTAATACACTCACACCTTAATGGCTACGGCGTCAGCGTCGCGCCAGAGGCCCCGCCCTCTGGGCATTTAAGTGGCTGACGCCCGTCCATCTTCCTCTTTTTGCCCTTCACCTCGCTAAACCTGTAACACTCTTCTCGGATCTTCTCTGTATCTTCATCGCTCGACCAGAGGTGAGCTCGCTCCCTACACAGAGCATACAGAGAATCTTCTACTGCGGACTGCTGGGCTGGCGAAGGCTGGTCCGGCACATTTTCTTCACCCCGAAGTTTTCTTCTCCTCTCTCCACAGACTGCTTTGCTCAATGGCGCTGACTGCGCGACACGCTACCCTGCTAACAACTAACAGGCTAGACGGCGAAAGCGACACGAGGAAGGAGACGTCTCCGGACGACGTTAGCACTGCTAACAGGCTTAACTCTTCTCAGCCACGGCTCCCGAGAAGGTAATGCGAAAACCCAAAACTCAAAGAAGACCAGAAGGCCAGCGAGCCCTAGCTCCTGTGCCTTTTTCTCTTCTGCTTTTTTACTGCTCGGTTAGCGAACGCTAACCGCGAGGCATGCTACCTGCTAAGCTAACAAAGCTAACAGGCCAGCAGCCCCGAGTAGCTCGGTGAAAGGACGTCCTTGGACAAGGAACTCTGGCAGGCCATGAGCTCCGGCTCCCGAACCTGCTTCAGAGGATCTGGATACCTCCCTTTTTCAGCAGCGGACATCCACGAGGCCTGTCCGTTCTGCTCAGGGATGCTACACGCAGGGACACTCAAAGTTTTTCTCGCGGATGACCCCGGAGAAAGGAGAGTGGAAATGGAATAACCCCGCTGCTATCTGGCTAGCTCCCACGGTTAGCATGGCTAACCAGGAGCACCCACGACAACAAGTGGCGGAAGACAGCATTGCTAACACGATTAGCGCGGCTACGAGCGGACAACGAAGGACTCCATCGTGAGGTATGTGAAATTTTTTTGGCCTAGCTTGCTAGCTAACCTTCTCATATTTTGCCTGTTTCGCTATCCTGTCCGGCCGAATCGACTGTAGAATTCATCGCATAACTAAGTGTTTTTTACCGATGCTACGCTGCTCGAGGGCCCGTCTTAGCACCGCTAGCGGGCTCACGAGTACCTCCACGTTTAGCCCCGACTAACAAGGAGACTCTCTGTCCAGCACAGTCCAGGAGGAGGATTTTCAGCTACCTGTTCAGCTGCGCTACCTGGTAGTTTTCCCATGCCTACGACGAAACGTTGATGACGCTGAGAGCTTATCCACCCATGAGGCTATGGATGACTCTCTGACGTTAACCATCTCAGGGCCCGAGAGGCCCTGGCGGGATGGACAAGGACAAGTGGCCTCGGTATCGCAGGCCCACCAGGCAGAAAAGCTACATGAGCTGCAAGGGGCCACCAGCAAAAGAAGAGGAAAGGAGATGCCCCTGCACTATTACAGGCGCTCTCACTCACAGAAGGAGAGAAAATGTTGAATTTTTACCACCAGTTTCTGTGTTTTTAAGGAACACAGACTAGCTGGTTCGGAACGTCTAAACACACAAGAACACTCAGACCCTTGTGTAATAAAGAGAAATTGCCATCCACACACAACAATAAAATCTCAGACTACTGAATGTGTCCTGGTCCCAAAATGGGAACAGGGCCTCAGGTTTGCCCGCTCACGCAGTACGGGAACCTGACCTTTTGAGCCCAGACTTCACTTGTAAAATGCTACAAGGAGCTGGTGGTATGTGTGTGCGCACTAAACAATAACTCGTCTACTGTATGTGTAATGAAAAGCAAACACTGTTTCATGCATATACAAGAATGAAAGTACCAGAGCACAGACTACCCTGGTTCTTGACTCACCACTTTGGTGAAACACAACCTACTAGGTCAGACTACGAACCACAGTGGGACACACGAGCTTTGCCTGAGACAGTCAGACCTCGCGATGTCTTCTGCTGGACAGACCAGCCTGCTCCAGAGTATGCGAGAGGGGTCGAAGGCCACCCCTTTTGCACTCAAATGAAGCAAGCAGTCGCTAGACATCCCTCCCAGGCTCATGGCGCACGTGCAGACCTGGAGGGTATGTCTGACAAATGAACGGGTCATCACAACGGATGCGTTGCGGGCTCAAGTTCTTCCTGGTGCCCAAAACAGATGAATCCCTGAGACCGGCCCTGGATCTCAGGACTCTGGGCAAAAAAACATTTTTTTTTTCAAGTTGACACTGCGGCAGGTCCACTAGTCCGTGAGACCTGGAGACTACGCATGTACGGTGGATCTGAAAGACGCACGCTTCCATGTGGGAGTCTGAAGGAGGCATAGGAAATTTCTCTGGTTTGCCTTCGAAGGGAAAGCTTATAAATACAAAGTCTTACCCTTCGGCTTGAAGACTACTCCTCGTACATTTACTAAATGTCTGGATGCAGCCCTGACCCCTCTTAGGAATCAAGGAGTCAGGATTATGAACTACCTGGATGACCTCCTGGTTTTTGGCTGGAAGTAGGCCCAGTCACACAGGGTGATCTCTCACCTGGAGTCTCTCGGATTTCTTCATAAACCCACAAAGGAGTGACCTGACCCCATCACAGATTACCGTATTTCTGGGAGTGCAGGTCTACACCATCCGGTACAAGGCATGGCTCTCAGAGGAACGTTCTTCCTCGATTCGCCGTTACCTGGCAAAAGTTTAAACTGAATCAACGGATTCCCCTATAAGCGAGTCAACGCCTGTTTAGGCCTCTTGGCGGAAGCCGTACCCTGTGTGCCACATGCATTGCTGAAGATGCGGGTCCTGCATACATGGCTAAACCAACAAAAACAACCTGCCCCCGTCTGGGTGAGCAGAAAAATTTAGAATCATTTCAAAGTGCCTGAGGGCCCCGGAACCTTGGGGGGACCTGTCTGTGTTCACGGAAGGGGTCCCGTAAGGTAAGGTGTCATCCCGTGTGATTATCACGACGGACACCTCGGAAACAGGATGAGGAGGCAGTCTGCAGAAATCAGAATGCCCAAGGCCTCTGGAATGAGCAGGAAGCAAGATTGTACATCAACTTCCTGCAGTTGTTGGCCGTATTCCTGTCAGCAAAATACTTCTTTGGTAAAGGTCTGATTGCGGGACGGCACGTCCTGGCGTAATCAGATAACAAAACCACGGTGTCCTTCAGTGACTGGGAAGGGGGGACGAGATCCCACGCCCTCCTCAGCCTGACACAGAGGATGCTCACTTGGTACGCTCCAGGATTATTGTCGCTCAGGGCGACTCAGGTTCCGAGTGAACTGAGTCACGGAGCGAATGCCCTTTCAAGAGGGTTTCTTTTGGAATCGGAATAAGACTGAACCCACGAGTCGTGGATCAGGTCTGGTCACGGTTTGGAAGAACTTTGTTGGGCTTGTCCCCATGCGGAGCCAGCTCACAATGTGACCTCTACTTCTCAATGTTCAGGGATACCATGGCAGTTACCTTCTTACAGAGACCTGCTGACTCAGGCATGTGGGTAGCTTCTACACCCGCATCCGGAGCTGTGGCAGCCTTCAGCCTGGCCACTGAAGGGAATGGCTGAGGGCCTAAGGCCTGATTGTCTTTGTTCCAACAATAACAGCATACACAAGGGACACCCTTGGTGTTTATGTTTACTTGGGAGATGCTTCAGTGGAAGGGTTCCCCTCTCCTCTGACAGTTCTCCAACGTCAGGATGGGTCTCTTTGACAGTCCTAGCAGTTGTCTGTTCATGAAGCAGATGAGGGACTCGTGCGTGCCCCTTATACATAAATTTTTTCCCTGGGGACCTGGAAGGTTACCCTGTGCTTGAACTGGGTTTTCTACCTCCACATTGCCATCTGATTGCCAGTGGCGTATTAGGTCCCTTGCTCTTTTCCTCCTGCTTCTCAAGATTTCCAGGGAAAAAGGAGATGATGAGTAATCACACTAGCAGAGGACATTTATGCTGTCTCTAGCTGGTGTGTTCATTTATGTGCCCAGTGGTAACATCAGGACGATGTTTCTACATATGGCATTTTTCTTCTCAGGATGTGCTCTCTCTACATACCTTGTGGAGAGTGGCTGGGAAATGCCTGCCGTATTAAGGCAAATGTTCTCTCATGCATTTTGCTGAGCATTTCAAGGAGGTGAATGGATTACGTTCCCATAGCAATCGTGTTGCACCAAGAGACCGACTGAAAGGGAACTGAAAGTTATGCACCATAACTCATGTTCCCTGAAGAAGGGAACGAGGTGCAACACATATTGCCTTTTCATTGCTGAAAGCTTGGTGAAGTGACTCTTGGTGACTCTAAATTGACCCTAGGTGTGAGTGTGAGAGTGGATGGTTGTTTGGTGTGAGTGAGACAGGTCCCTCTTGTAAATGAGTCCCCGTGACTCAACGAGGCTAGCCTGTATAAATAAAGGTTGAATGAATGAATGAATGAATGAATGAAAGTGCATTTTCGAGGAAGATGGACGGGCGTCAGCCGCTTAAATGTCCAGAGGGCGGGGCCTCTGGCGCGACGCTGACGCCGTAGCCATTAAGGCGTGAGTGTATTACTTCAGGTAACCGCGTGGGGGCGCTGATTCCCATAGCAATCGTGTTGCACCTCGTTCCCTTCGTCAGGGAACATGAGTTATGGTGCATGAGTTATGGTGCTCACTAAACTCTCGGTCATGTGCTCATTCAGTTTGCACTACTTCTCATATTTGCACTAATGTTTGTATTACATTACTGCCTATAGTCATACTACTGTTTACATTCAATGTTTACATTTATTAATACTGTTTACATTTATTACTACTGCTTACATTTATTACTACTGTTTACATTTACACTACTTTTATATCTACACCACTGCTGATACATATACAGTATTCTCTGACCAGCCTTATTTAAGGATGCCCAATGTGCCTTACTGCATATGCCACTTTTGCCTCTATAACAACATCAACTACTACCTCATACATATACTGTGTACATTAACTCATATGCTGCTTTGCCACTTTGCAAATGTCAATGCTAGAACCTTTAGTTTATTTTATAGTTATACTTTTTATACTTTTTCTATACTAGTATGCAAAAACTCAGGACAGTATTATGTTCATTAAATGTTTAGTGTTTTAGTTTTAGTTTTAGAGTTGGTGTAAATTTTCATACTCTTGTACCACTATGCAAAAACTCAGGACAGTGTTACAGCTTTACTATTTTATGCTTATGTCTATTATTATATGTTTCAGTGTTTCAATGTTTAAATAGTTACTGTTGCACCGAGGGACTGAGAGAAACGCAATTTCAATCCTGTGTATGTCCTGTACATATTGCAGTTCTGACAATAAAGTTGACTTTGACTTTGACTTTGATAACTTTGAGTTTTTGCAGCTCCCCAAACTGATGAAGTCTTTTGGATGAAAGATGAAACATTTCAACAAGAAGAAGCCGTCCAGAGGACCTGACTTAACTTTGTTGGATACCAGAGAGAGCGTTTCAGACTTGAAAACATGTCAATATGGAAACACAAATCTAATATATTCCTAAAACACCAAGCCTTTCAATTAGTGTTGAACAAAGCTTCAGTTAAATGAGTGGATAAGCCATAATAACAAGTACTGGCCTACATAAATCCATAGATCTCTTTTTGATATCCATGGATCTGAGGTGATGAGGAACTAACATCAAGGTCTTCACTTAACAAGTTCATTGTTAATCCTAGTGTATTATCAATGCTGTGTTTGTGTGTGTGTCATGTGTGCGTGTGCACATGCGTGCGCGATGCAGCTGCTACCAATGCTTACAAGATGCCCATACTTTGTTTTATTATTACCGGTATGTGTCTTTTTCTGTGCGTGCATGACACTGATTTGTAAAGATGTTTGCTTTGTTCTAGATTATTTCCAACTTTATTGCATTCATTATTAATGTAAACAATCAGTCGTGTGAAATATTTATTAATACAACTGTGAATGTTGCTCATCACCGAAAAGCAAAACACAGGCGATGAGGTTTTTGCTTGAGTGTGTGTGTTTGTTTGGTTGGCTGTCATGTTAGCAAAAGATCTCATGAACCCCTTAGATGAATTTTAATGAACCTCTCAGAAAGCAATGATTGGATACACTTCAATATCGTTTGAAGTTTAAAAAAAAAATCAAGATGGCTACTGCAGTTAAATAATCAAAGCAAACACAAAAGTGGCTGTAACTGTCAGTTTTACAGATACTGAGCAAGTACTGTGGTCAACTAGATATTAGTATTAGTCTACTACCTGTGGTAGTAGCTGAGATACATTCCTAACACATATCGTAATCTAAGCACTAATGGACTGTGCAAGACTTGTTTTGGGTGAGTATGTACCAAGTTTTAATTTTTTTTATTAACACAAAATGGCTTAAATTGAGTCATTTATCACCAAAAAATATCTTGGTTTCAAGTTATAGCTTGAAATGTGGCAGGTGATAAACATTCCTTTAAGCAATGCAAGGTTTTTAGCTTATACAATACAATTCTTGGGTAATGTTTGAGCCATTAGAAAAATGTTTTCTGAATGAACTCAAAACTTAAAGGCAAAAATGAAAATGACACTACGGTATATCAAAGACTACTTCCTCAGGCGGATGAGACGAGCTGGTCTGGGAAGCTCAGTCCTCACTTCCTTCTACAGGTGTGCAGTGGAGAGCATCCTGTGTTCCTGCATCAACGTGTGGCATGGAGGCTGCACAGCTGCAGAAAAAAAAGCTTTGTAGAGAGTGGTGAAGGCTGCACAGAAGTCTGTTGAAGTCAGTCTCCCCACATGTCAGACATCTAATAATAATGAATTTAATTTATAACGCACTTTTCATTAGTGAAAATCTCAAAGTGCTACACACATTTACACACATTCATACACTGGTAGCGGCAGACTACCATGCAAGGCGCTTTCCAGTCCTACCGGGAGTACCTCGGGGTTAAGTGTCTTGCCCAAGGACACAACGACACATGGTGTGGGGAACCGGGATTCGAACCGTCAACCTTCCGATCGGGGGACAACTGCCATTACCACTACGCCATGCCCCGCCCCATCTACACCTCCAAATGCAGGAAGAGGGCCACCTGCATTAAGAAGGATCCCACTCACCCAGCACACACACATTTTGCCCCTCCCCCATCAGGAAGGAGGTTAAGGAGCATTAAGTGTAGAACCACAAGACTGAGGAACAGATTCTACCCTGAAGCTTTTAGACTCATTAATCCCTAATTAGGATTATCACTGTGAAAAAAAATCACAGTAATGCCCCTTGTTTGTGATATGTGCTGCTGATTATCCATGCTGCTGATCTTATGCTGCTGATTTATTTTGCACTGCTGTGTTCATTTGTACTCATCTGCTCACACAGACTCATTCATTCATTCAACCTTTATTTAGGCAGGTTAATCCTATTGAGCCTCGAGGATTCATTTACAAGAGAGACCTGGCTACAAACAAAGAATGATGACAACAGCAACAGTAGATTTTCCTTGGACAATCAACAATAGACAATCATAAGAGAGGCATACTGATTTTTTTTTTTACAAGTTAAAAAAAAAGATGTCAAAGTAGCAAAACAGACAGATACAGTATAAGGCAGATGTAGAAAATCAAAAACAGGAACATATCTGCATTGGTTTTTCAAAGTCAAGTCAAAGTCAAAGTCAAAGTCAACTTTATTGTCAGAACTGCAATATGTACAGGACATACACAGGATTGAAATTGCGTTTCTCTCAGTCCCTCGGTGCAACAGTAACCATCTAAACACTAAACACTAAAACATTTAATAAACATAAGCATAAAATAGTAAAAGTGTAACACTGTCCTGAGTTTTTTCATAGTAGTATAAAAGTATGAAAATTTACACCAACACTGAAACACCAAACACCCAATGAACATAAGCATAAAATGAAATAATAAAAGTGTAATACTGTCCTGAGTTTTTTCATAGTAGTATAAAAAGTATAAAAAGTATATCTATAAAATAAACTGAAGGTTCTAGCATTGACATTTGCAAAGAGTGGCACAGCAGCATATGAGTTAATGTACACAGTATATGTATGAGGTAGTTGATGTTGGTATAGAGGCAAAGTGGCATATGCAGTAAGGCACATAAGGCACATTTGGCATCCTTAGATAAGGCTAGTCAGAGAATACTGTATATGTATCAGCAGTAGTGTAGATATAAAAGTAGTGTAAATGTAAACAGTAGTAATAAATGTAAACAGTATTAATAAATGTAAACAGTGAATGTAAACAGTAGTATGACTATAGGCAGTAATGTAATACAAACATTAGTGCAAATATGAGAAGTAGTGCAAACTGAATGAGCACATGACCGAGAGTTTAGTGAATAACCCGTTTGATGACACAGAGTCCAGTGTTAAAAACTTTGTGTTGTGTGGTAATGTGTGAGAAAGTTTTTTTGTGTTAAGGCAGTTCAAATGGGAGGGGAGGCAGAGCAGGCAGAGTGTTTAGCATTCTGACTGCCTGATGAACAGAGCTGTCTCTCAGTCTGCTGGTTCGAGCCTGGAGACTCCTCAGTCTCCTCCCTGATGGCAGCAGTCTAAAGCGGCTGTGTAGTGGGTGTGTGGGATCACCTGCCATGCAGAGGGCTTTCCGAGTGAGGCGTTTGCTGTGTAAGTCCTGCAGTGAGGGCAAGGAGGTGCCGACGATCTTCTCAGCTGCTCTCACGATGCGCTGGAGGCTCTTGCGGCATGATGCAGTACATGCACCAAACCAGGATTTGCCAGGATTCCAACAGATTCTTAAAACCATTTAGAGAAGTCAAGGTCGAGAGCTTCAGATCTTTTTGTAAGATATTTCAGGAAGCAGGAGTGGAGTAGGAGAAGGCCCTTTTTCCAAGTTCAGTCCTCACTGACAGAACACTGCAGGTAATCATGTACTGAGAGTGCACGCTGTAGCTGCATTCACGCAGAGACATGTAGGAGGAGATGTATGAAGGCAGCAGACCAAGAAGTGATTTAAAGATGAAAATTTACCCGTGGAAGTGTCTGCGTGAAGTTAATGATGACCAGTTAACCAGTGAATACAGGGTGCAGTGGTGGGTATGATAATCACAGCCAGTTGTGAATCTTAGTGCACCATGAAAGACAGCATCTAACATCTGCAGGGTGCTTGTAGGAGCGTTCATGTAGATGTCACCGTAATCAATGGGGGGAAGGAAAGTCACAGTTGCAAGGCGTTTCCTACCATTCAGAGTTAGACATGATCTGTTTCTGAAAAAGAAAACAAGTTTAACTTTCAGTTTATTTACTAGGTTTTCCACGTGGAGCTTAAAAGAGAGATGCAAATTGACCAGGATACCGAAATATTTATAGGAATCAACTAACTCAATAGGGACACCATTTGAGGATAAAATCAAAGGAAGAACTGCTGGGACCGACTTCCTGTTTAAAAAAAGCATCCCTTTGGTTTTATCAGCATTTAGGACGTTTGAAACAGAACAAATCTGAATGGATGATGTCAAAAGCGGATTGAAAAAGCTGGAAAGCCTTAGCAACTGTTTTAGCTCGACAGTAAACAACTATGTCATCAGCATAGAAATGTAAGGATGCATCAGGGATGCTCTGACCTACATTACCTATGTAGATTGTAAAGAGGGTTTGTCCTAAGACTGAACCTTGTGGTACACCATTGTTGACTGTTAAATAACTGGAAGAAGTACCATTATGTTGAACACATTGCCTCCGATTGGAAAGAAAACCAACCAATGGTGTGATCTGAGAAACTGATTTCTGAGTTTATGAAACAAGATGTTATGATCCACTGTGTCAAAAGCTTTAGACAGGTCTAAGAAAAGTGCAGCACAATAATCCTTAGCATCCAATGCTTCAACAACGTCATTAAGAACCTTCAGTGAAGCAGTCGTTGTGCTATGTTGTTTCCTGAAACCAGATTGATGGAGAGGTAAAATGTTATATGAGTCCAGATCATTTTTTATTTGAAAATGTATCAGATTTTCTGGAACCTTGGCTAAAATGCAGTTTAGAAATTGGTCGATAGATGTTCAGTGAGGTTGGGTCACCTCCCTTCAGCAAAGGAAGAACAAAGGCTGTTTTCCAAGCATCCGGAATGGAGTTTTGGCTTATGGACAGGTTAAAGATGTGGGTCACGGACTGTGATGATATGAGCAGCCAGCCTTAAGAAATAAGGTGGAAGTTCATCTGGACCTGCAGATTTTTTAGGATCAAGATCTTTTAACAGTTTATTTACCTCACTGACTGAGAACGGAGAAAAAGAGAAGGTGTGATTAACTGAGGATTGACTTGTAGGAGGGATTTGATTTGTAAAAGTTTGGTTATTAGCAAAGGTGGGCACCGCTAATTAAAAAATTAGTTCCACAATTTCTAAAACGCTTATTAATTTTTTTAGGTCCACAATTTCAAAAGCACAAATGTCTTATGAAAATTAGGGGAAGCTAATCTAATCCGCTATTTATATATTTATATATTATATATATATATATATTTATATATAGCCGGCAGCGTTATCAATATTTGCACTACACTGCCAACTGAAAAGTAACAAAAATGATCCTAAAAGGATGAAATTACAAAAATCAAAGGATTTATTTAATACTTTACGTACATATATTCTATTCGGCCACGAAATTAACAAAAAATAGAATGATCTTTTAATCCCTAAAACCACGTTTAAATCTCAAATACACGGGTGTGTCGCCACCGCATTTATACATAGTAACCCAAATACATGAAACTAACGACTCGCCGTCGAATGGTCGACACAAAACGCACAATAAAATCCTCCGGCCACGTTAATTTGGCTTGAAACAGCGGGGTTCTCTACGGATTTATCCATTAGTAACCCAGCACAACCAACAGGCAGACACAGCGTTAGCGTCTATAGGTAGTCAACAGATTTAATGAAAAGTAACTAAAATACATAAAAATAACGACTCACCGTCGCGTGGTCGACACAAAACCCTCAATAAAATCATCCGGCCACGTTAATTTGGCTTGAAACAGCGGGGTTCTCTACGGATTTATCCAAGTACCCAGCACAAACAGTAGCTACAGTTCACCCGAGTTCACCTCTGAGTGACCCGGAAGTTGTCATCAAGATGGAATAGTCCATTTTTAGTAGGGGGATAAAGAAATCGACCGTTTTTTTTATATTGCGTATTTAATGATCGTTTTCATCGTAACTATAATTATTTTTATGTTAAATGTACATTAACAAGCAGGATCAATGTTAGTTATGTAGGTGACTNAAGCAAGGAGACAATAATTTTTTTCAGAGATTACTTGTCTAAAATCAGTCTGTCAGGAGGTAGTGACAGAGTGAAGAAATATGTTTAAAAATATTGTTAGAAAAGTTACATATAGCTCCTTTAACAAACAGCACCTAAGAAGTAAAACGATAAAATTTAAAATGGAAAGAAAATCACTATTGGTGCATACAAAAATACCTACTTCTATAGTCTATAACCTTCTTAAAAGTCAGCTGTAAAATGGTCTAAGGTATTCTTATCTCATCATAGCTGCTTAAATTGAAACATGTTTAGCAAATTTAAAAGATTATACTGTATGCCTTAATTTAAACTCATATAATCAATCACGTTCATAAAATCCACAGCGTTCATTTCCATATGTGGCATGAACACACCTTCTGGTCCAACAGATGTATGAAGGATATTTACACCGTGAGCGAAGCTATAATCTGTTTAGCACGGCTGCGTGTAATTTCACCTTCGAAAAGATCAATTTTCACACAATTAACAAACACTTTTGAGTCGTAACATTGCAGCATATAAAAGCCTCGATGCTCCTGAAGGTCAGTGTTAAAAGTTGATCATTTTTATTATTCTAACATCTAATGTTCATCTGCTTGTGTACAAGTACATAAACTGTCTTCAAATGGGACAAGGGTGGAATATCCTTTAATATCATTTTACTTCAAAATCCAAGGGTCCTCTGAAGTCTTATGTTCCCAACAAGATCTAAAACTGCAAATAGTCAGCAGAGAAGGCAACATAATCCTTCATCTGTTGGATTTCAGTTCACTGACCAAGAGAATCAGTAACAGCTTGTTTAGCTTTTCTAAAAGTAGAGCTTTGAATGGTACCTTACTTTAGTTGTATTGGAACTAATAGTATTTATAAAGTCAGAATCAACTTCTGTGCCATGAATTTTGGATCCAGACGCCAGCATCCATTCTCAGCTTTGCAGTTTTGCGTTCTTTATGTTTTCTAAACCCATGTTATTTTACTTTGAAATCATGACATCTTGGATCTTATTACAGTTTTTCTTTTGCTTTTTGTTGTTGGATGTAACTGGGACACTGTGTACATAATCTTGTCTCATCACATGTACCACATGTGGTGCGAATGACAATAAAGAATCTCTGACTCTGACTGACTGACTGACAGTTACAATTAGGCCTGTCACAATAAACAATAAATTAATGAATCGCATGATAAATGAAAATTATCAACCTCATTTTCATTCCTTCATGACTCTCGGTACTGAAGACTAGGGTTGGGCATCGTTTGAATTTGAGCGATTCCGATTCCAATTCTTTGTTTCTATTCCGATTCCTTTTTATTCGGATTCCTTTCGATTCCGATTCCTTTCGATTCTTCAGTGAAGACACTGGATGATAAAAGCTCAGCTCCTCGTCACTGACCCCTGCCTTTCTCTTTAAAATCTGTTTTAATGATCCAAAATCGCATTTTTGGGATCATCAAAAGCGGCTAAGCTGAGAAGTTAATCTATGAGCTAAGCTAACAGGTCAACCTCTGGAACAAACCTCCGTCTTGTTGAAGCTCCAAAATTCACATTTGAAACTTGTGCCTTTGTGTAAGAAGTTGTTTTTCTCTGCAAAAAGAAGCTGAGAACTTGTTTACTGATTTTTTAATTAAAACCTTTGTGTGAAAAATGCTATGCTAAAGAGCTCAAACCACCGAGTGTTCGCCATTTTGAGAACCCAAGTGAGACAGCCCATGTCACGTCAAGGGGCCTCCCTCCCATTTTTCTTAGAGACACGCTGCTTGCTCCCTCACTATCCATCCTTCGGTTCAAACTGTCTTATACTGTCATCCGGTGATCAAAAAAGGTACTACAGGCAAAACAAATTAACCAACATTTCTACTTAAATTTGACAATAATTACTAATTACTGTCAAATTTCAAACAATATTATCGTTTATCGCAATAATTTCTGAGACAATTAATTGCCCAGCAAAATTTATTATCGTGACAGGCCTAGTTACAATCCTAACCGTGCAAAAACTTTATATCGAGGACTTATGATGCTTCCTTTTTATGCCAGATCATTACTGCCACCTAGCTTGATTGATTTGGGGTCTTTGGTAAAATTTGTTTACTCATTCTCATTTCTCTTTGTTGTTTCTTCTCTGCTTCCTTTGTTCTTCAAAGACTTTAGCTTCAACTGCGAGTTAGTTGGTACTGGAATGATTATGGCGTACACACACATACACACACACACACACCTTTTTCATTGTCCCTTGTCGCTACGCAAAACATCTTGTAAATGGGTAAACAGCCAGCAGTGACACTTTTAGCCTTGAGGTAGCTAATATAAAAGTCTGCGTTCACGTTGATGGTGCGAGGTTGGGGGCGCAGTGTGCACTCGGCGTGTGAGTGGAATTTAAAAGACAGCTGGTACTGTTGCCCCCTCATCCCCCACATATGGAGAGGTCATTCAAACCATCTCCTGTTGTCCTCATGACGCACACGGCGCCTCCACTGTCAGCGAGCTCTTCATATCAACAAAGCAGCAGTTCGCCCTAACTATAGTTTCCTCACCTCCTTCCCTCCCCAGCTCCAGCTTCTCTCCTGCCCCTCCCTGTAAACAATTGGGGCTAGTGGCTTTGGTCACGTGAGCCGCCTGCATCTGCAGACGATTTAGGCATCAAGTTTTTTTTAGAAGGCTACGAGCGTTTACATGCAGGAAATGAAGACCTGGCATGTTTTTAGTCATTCGGTGTACTGTAGTTAGTGGGGGGTCCAGGATTGGGCTGAATCCCTGAGATCAGTAACAACATCAGCTGTTGTGTTAGATTGAGTGATAGGCAACATTCCTTAAATTTATCGCAGAGAGGGGTTGACTTATCCCAGTTAGTGTTGAAATCTCCTGCCAAAAATTGCTGTTCATCATTGCTGTTCATTGCTGTTCATCATTCTTTAGTTTGTAGCAGGTCGCTTTTGTAAATGAGCCCTCAAGGCTCAATGAGATTTACCTGACTAAATAAAGGTTGAATGAATGAATGATTATTATCAGACATTTTCTTGAGTTTTTTGTCACTGTTGTGTAATTACAGGAGTTAATAGTGTGACAATTTGCCCCCATAATTGAACCATGAGAAGCATTAAGGAAGACACAATCATTCAGAACCCAAAAACAATGAAAGTTGCAGTGATGGACGGATCCAGATGTGTTAACAAGATTCAGTGATTCCAGATAGTCTGAGATCTGAAAATAATGACAATAATATGAATGGTGCAGAAAAGTCTCAGACCATAAAGCATCACAAATTAGATGGGCAAACAAATCCGACGAGGTGGCCCAACTACAGTTTGAGTTGGGTTGAGGGGGGCTCCGGCTCCCCTGTGAATATGAATTGATGCGGCCATGGTAAACAGAAGTTGGGTCCAGAATCAACAGGCAGAAACTGAAAGTTATAGAATAGAATAGAATAGAATAGAATATATCTTTATTGGCATTGTCGTTGTACCGGGGCACAAAACATTGCAATTGGCACACGCACCATCCTTAAGAGGGGACGTACGCACGGAAGCCGCAGCAGAAATTAATCCGCGCCGCCAAACAATCAGATATGGAAAAAAGGAAGGTTACAATAGGATAATCATTGGTATTCAAAAAAGAATCTATCACATTTTGTCTTAGGACATTCTATGATACAGTCAAAAAACTCTACCAGCTCAAGCACAGATAAGACAAATCACATGTTGCATTTTGGTGGCGGAGCAGTGAGATAAGTCTGTGAGCAATCGTCCAGATAGAGCACAGTTCTGCAGATGGACTCAGCCGCTCATCTGAATGCACACAGAGAGCTCTCGGGGGGGGAGGGGCGACAGTTCTTTCCAGTAGCTTCAGACTCCAGGAGAGATTTGCAGTCAGCCTTTGTTCAAGGTTACTTGGGGTGTCCCGATTAGATTAGTTGATTTATTTATTTTTCAGGGCAGGCTACAGTGTACTTTTACTGTTTAGCCTTGAGTCCAGGTGCTGTCTGAGTCCAATTCGTCCAAATTATGTGAGCTTTCATTCAACCCGAGCTACAGGTCTCCCTCTCCTCCCTGATGTAGCCCGCTCGGCTGTAAACGAGTCCCAAACTGCACCGTAGGTCTGCAGTGGTCCACGACCGTCCCCATCGTGCGATTCAGCTCGAACAACAGCTGGTTCATTGAGGTCACAGCTTAGATCAAAGACTCGTTCTGAGCAGGAAGTTTTGATAGCGCGTTGATCGCCGCAGATAGTTTCCAGTAGCAGAAGCCCCCGCATAAGCCAAAGAGCAGTGCACCTGCTACCATAAATCCAATTATCCACAGATCTTCCACGTCCTCGACCAAAAGAACGGTCAGACACATCATTTTCCACTCGCCCCATGAATCCATGATATACCCGGCCGCATGCGTGTCAAGGGAGCACACCGGTTCTCCTGGTCCGGAGCGCTTCGTGGAAAAAATTTTATCGATAGAGGAAACAGCCCACGTGATTAAATCCATGTTCCAAATTGCTTTGAGTGAGCAATGAAGAGTTGCAGATGAGACAAAAGAGCAAAAGCAGGGAGGAGAAAAACTTTAGGGCAGGAGAGGAGCAGAGAAGCGACCTGCTTCGCCAAGAGCCGGAAGTAGAAGTTATGCACCATAACTCATGTTCCTTGAAGGAAGGGAACAAGGTGCAACATACTTGCTATGGGATTTGCGTCCCCGCGTGATTACCTGAAGGAATACATTCACGCCTTTACGGCCGGGGCGTCACCCCGCGTCAGAGGTACCACCCTTTAGGTACTTAAGCGACGGACGCCCCTCCAACTTTCTCCAAAATTGCACTTCACCGAGCTTTCAGCATTGAAAAGGGCTAGCTATGTTGCACCTCGTTCCCTTCCTTCAGGGAACATGAGTTATGGTGCATAACTTTCAGTTCCCTTTCAGTGTGGTCTCTCGGTGCAACATACTTGCTATGGGAACGTAATTCATTCATGCCCTTGAAATGCTCAGTAAAATGCTTGCTAGTATGAATGTCTGCCTTTGACCAGTAGGCATCTCAAAGCTTCTTTCTATTGTGTATTAGAAAGAACAGCCTGAGTGACATCACACGCAGTAACATCCAAACTGTAGTACTTTGCAAAAGTGTTTATTGAGCTCCAGTTTGCAGCAGTGCAAATGTCTGCAACTGACACATCCTTGAACAGTGACCACAAAGTGGCCAAGCCCCTAGTTGAGTGAGCGTGTACTCCAGAGGGCACCTGTTGACCTTTGCTACTGTACGCCATTTTAATGGCCTCTGTCACCCAATGTGAGAGTCGCTGTTTTGATAGGGCCTTTCCTGTAGCAGGTGCGGCAGATGGTGTAGTGGCAAGGAGAACGACTTGGGACCCGAAGGACCCAGGTTCGAACCCCAGTCACGGCATAACTTGTGGTGTGTTTGAGCAACAAATCTCATCCCAATTGCTTCCCGACGCGCTTTCTATAGCTGCCCAGTGTCCCACCTGGTGGTGATTGGGTTAAATGCAGAGTCAAATTTCGTCTTGTATGGAAACATACACAAATGACAAAAATGTGACATTATTATTATTATTGTTTCCCTCCATTCGGCTGTTCTCGGTATGTAAGTGGGTAAAGCTCTCACAGGGCAGAGAGCCTTTAGTCTCTCCTGTTCTTGAGTAAGGACAAGGGCAGGTGGGAAGGAGGAGAGGTCAAAATCTAGACTCCTATGGTTCATAGTCAAGACCTTGGGAGTATAAGCGGGATTAGGCCTCAGGGTGACCTTTGACCTATCAGGGGCGAATATGGTACATAACGGATGTACAGATAGAGCATGGAGGTCACCCACGCATTTCGTCGAGCAAAGAGCCAGGAGAAGAGCAGTTTTATAAGATAGAAAATCGATCGTAATCTTGCTCAGAGGCTCGAATGGCGGGTCGCAAAGAGCCCCCAAGACCAAGCCAAGATCCCAACCAGGGGTCAAGGTCCTGCTGGGTGGCTTGGTTCGAAGCACACCTTTCATATATCTCATTATGGTTTTCACCACATTCTCCGGTAGGCCTGAAGCCATCAGCCTGTCCTTTTCAGCTAACAGGGTGGAATTAATTCCAGTTCCTGGCCTAAGCGGCTGGACTGCAACTTCCTGTGTGAGCCTTTAAGGGTCAACCAGGTTGGGGAGAGGGCCTCCACGTTGATATGTTAACAGACTGCACTGATCGAGTCTCGTCGAAGACAGATGAAGTCTATTAATTTTATTAGATCGAGTTGGCAAGGAACCTATTATTTCCCTCCAAAATAGGATTTATTGGATTGAGGGGCTGCAGGTTTTGTAAACGAGCAGACCTCCTAACTCCAATTGGTGTCTCACCCGATAGGATAATGTTGTGTGGGAGCAAGTCTGATGCAGCTTTGTGAGGGAAGTCACGTGCTGCTCGTTCACTGCTCGGGCGTTGCATGTCCTTCATGAATAATAAAGGGGCAGTTGCAACGTGTGAACGTGAAGATGGTCCTTTGTGACTGGCAGACTTAAGATCATTTGTTGATAAGGAGCCCAGTTTCCTTTCAAAATCAGGAAGAGAAATCTGGTTCGACTCCGATCCGTCTACACACACAGTAACATGATCACAGCCACTGTTGTGAGGGTGTGAAATTTGTGGCCTCCTTAGGGCATCCGTCGTGACTCCTCTATCCTTAGAATCTGTTGACGTGCTCTCCTGTGGTACGAACATGTCACGTGTTCGTCTGGTTAGTGTATTGACCGGCCCCTCGTTCACAATGGAGCGGGGGCTGGAACACGTGTCCTCTCTCACCTGTTTTTGTGAAAGGTGGAAGGTTTGTTCGCAGACGCCTCTGGGTCTGTCCTCTAGAGACAGGTCCTGAGGCACCTTACTGGGGTTTATTGAATAGACTAACACCCCATGAGCCGTGAGGGAGGGGGGTGGCCCCTCCCCCTTTATGACGGCTGACAGGCCAGAGAGTTCCGTACTGTTGTGTTGGTGTTGTTTTTTTGTTTTTTGATAGTCAATAAAACAGGGATGTACTGTTTTATGAGCTTTATTCGTGCTTATGTTTAACGACATACATGATTTGATATCACTCACAGCAGGGAGAACATGGTTTGTGCATGCAACAGAATAATCAGCCATTTGTACTTTGCTACGAATAAAGTCTGAACAAGGTGCGAACATTCCCGTTACCGCGTGGGCGGGATGTCGTATAAAATGTAAATGTGGGCCTGGTTCATCAGGCACGTTTTTGTCGGGTGTCCCGGCTCGCCGAGGAGGCCCTATGCCTACTCGCTTGGCGTGGGACGAAACTATTTTTGCTCCATGCGTGCTCGGAGCGAGGTTGGCTCAGCGAGGGTCTTTGCCAAGGTTCTTCCTCGTATGCTGGCCGCTTCTGCGGTGGCGCACGCGTCGTCGAGCGGTGCCGAGGCTGTGCAGGTCTGCCTCCAGCAGGCTCCCTGGGGGGGGGGGGAACTCCGACGGGGAATGCCCACCCTGAGAGCTTCAGCCTGCCTGCGCCTTTGGTCCAGCTTGGTCTGGATTCGCTCCAAAGTCTGACCAAATAGCCCCTCCGTCTCTATTGAGTGGTGGAGAAAAGGCACCTTTTGTCCCTCCGGTACATCCGTCAGCGTCATCCACAGGTGGCGGATCGCGATGACCACTTCCGCCATGCCTCTGCCCTGAGCCACAGCAGCTGTCCCCATCATGCGGAGCACAAAGTCTGTTGCTCTGCGGGCTTCATCCAGTAAGTCGGCAGCAGCTTGCTTATCCGTGTTAGGTTTGTGTTTGTGTGTGTGTATGTATGAGTGAGAACTTACCTTGCAGTTGCTGAGGGCTAGAGATAGGAGTTCCTGGGTAACCACCTGCTACCAATCCAGTTGATGAGTCCAGCTGTTATTTAAGCCTTGGAGGAGGTTCCAGTCTTCGCTGAATCATTAAGTCACTTTGGGTACTGTGAGACAGACATTTTTAGTATTCTCCTTCGTGAACTTATGTTTGTTCAATTGTGTCTTCTTGTGTTCTTCAAGACAAATCCGTGACTCACTTCTGGAACCTGAACCTGACAAGCTGCCTCCAACTGGACTCCTTCTCTAAGAAACTCTGTCCTCCAGCCTGACACTCCTCCACCAGCAACCACCTGCAAGACACTACTAGGACTCTTGGAAATTACAAGGATTTACTCACCAAATGGACATCCGCCTCCTTCCATGGTCTGCCTCCTCCAAGTTCCTTCTGTAAGAGAGAGACTCAATTAAATACTACATACTGTTGGATGTAACTGGGACCCTGTGTACATAATCTCGTTTCATCACATGTACTACATAAGAGATAAGAGATAAGAGAGATAAGAGATTTATTGATTAACATTGCACCAATTAACATGCTGTGCAATGCTGTGCAAATGACAATAAAGACTCTCTGACTCTGACCACATGTGTTGCGAATGGCAACTAAAGAAACTGTAACTTTAACCTTAATTTGGACCTACAACTTGATAAATTGCCCTTCACATGCTACAATTTGAATTATTGTTTATAAGTGGAAAGTTCTCCATTTTTTCATTGGTTCTTTTATTGGTAAATAAAGCTGAAGTATAGAATTCCTACAGAGCTCTGTTTTGGTGTTCTTTGTCCACAAAACATTGGCCGTAAAAGTTTCTGCTGACAATATTTTTTACGTTTTTGTCTTTGTGTGTGTTTTTAGACTTCTTTTATAAAATAAGGGTGATAACCTTGCTATAACATGATCTGATAAAATCTGACAGAATGTGGATAGCTTTTCGTCTGAGGCATTCAGGTGCATAAGAATAACATGTTAACACCCCTACAGATCCATGGTGATAGTGTTATGATATGACTTTGTCAGCAACATATCCATGACATGGATATGAGATGGTTAGGTTGATGATAATTTAAAGCAGGGCTAACTCAAACCTCATGCTGAGGCTGTGACTGTGGTTGAGAAAAGAGCATGGAAACAATGGTGGTTGAGTTATGCTAGCAAAATATGTTCACCTATAAGAGTTTGATCTTCAACATTCGGACATTCATAAGTGCTTTTTCCACGTATTTATCTAATAAATACATATTTTCTAACACACAATAAGTATTAAGTATTTTTTTGTGGGCCAGGTGAATATTTGGCTCAAAGCTCTCCTAGATGCTAAAGGTAAGTTAAACTCTAAAATATCCTTTTTGGAAGAGTCCAGAAGAATCAAAGACTAGAACCTCTGTGCTGTGGTGTGTTGGTTTAGCTTTTATACCTGAGCTCTGCTCTCTCAGGGAGCAGTGGGACGGTGCAGGCAACAGTCAGGGTGGTTCGCAGGGTTTCAATTAGTGAAGCAGCAGGGTGGGCCCATAACTCACAGGGTTATGTATCACCATTAAACACTTCTGATCTCATGCTGCTCACAATGAACCTTGCTTCCTTCCTTTATGTGTTCCTCTGTTTTCTGAGCCACATAATGAGGGAGAGGCGATTCACACACTCAGCTTTGAGGAACCGGTTCAGTTTCAAAGAACAAGTGAAGTTTTTTTTTTCATTGTTTTCTGACGTAGCACTGTGTCCTATTAAAATACAGTATGCTGGTGAAGATTATCTTCAAGTTTTTGTCTTGAACTTTTTTGAAAATCCCATTAAAATGCATTCACTGGTGCACATTGTTTAATTTAACTGCTGAAAAACAGCATGGCAACTCTTAGGTCAGAGTTTAGACCAAACAAGTGCAGTATGTGTGTTAATGATAAAGAAGCAAACCTAACACTCAACAGAACCTACCTTTTCTATGCAAATTATTTAATATGAATTCAATCCTGGGTCAAATGACAATGTAACATGTATGTTTTCTCTCCCCTTTTCTGGAGAAAAAGCAACTTCTGAGCACACACAATCACATTTGATTAATATGTCTTGTTTCTGTCCAAAAACTGATGAAAAACAATGGAAATGTCTATGTCATGGTTCTGTCACAGCTGTTTGGCTTTTTTTCTGAGTCAAATAATGAGTTAAACAAACAAACAAACAAACAAACAAAAAAGGTTTAAAAACTGTGATCCTTGTCAAAATAATAATTGCTCTCCTTGGTTGTATGTTATGCCTTTTCTAAAACTTCTGTTAAACTGCATGATCAGATTTAAGTCCTGGCGTATTTAACATACAGAAGACTTTTTGTCTAGAAATTGTATTTTCTGTTCCCAGGTGGATCACAGCAGAGGAGGGAAAGCAACTTTTGGACCATTTCCACCTGACGTGAACAAGTATTGTTGTCTGTCTCATGTGTCTACTGTGATGGACTGGTGATGTGTCTAAAGAGGACACCACCCCCTACTTCTTGACTCTTGGACTTATTCCAGGTTCACACTGAGCATCTGGCCATTTCGCCAGTTTTGTTGTGAGCAAATTGTTGCAAATTGAGCTTGAGGTCACAACAGACTTTCAAACAATGCTCTTTCATGACCAGAAATGATCTCCGACAAATTTCAAGCAGTCAGAAGTTCAGAGCCAGAGTCAGTCAGAGAGTCTTTATTGTCATTTGCACCGCATGTAGTACATGTGATGAAATGAGATTATGTACACGGGGTAAGTTCATGGAAATTCATGGAAATTCAGGGCTGTTGCAGCCAATGAGCATGTCTACAACTGATTATTTTTGTTCCTCCCACACTTATTGTTGGACCAATGTCTCTGTCAGGTCTTTGTGACTGACATACAAGGTCCAAGTCCTTTATGATTTTTTTTAACCTTGTGAGCTGTCCTGTAGGGTGGTACATCACTGGGTTGAACTAGATGGATTCATGAAATAGTATCAAGAATGCACACATGTCCCTGAAGCACACTGTCCTGTTGCTTAGGTTTTGAGCTCATTCAAGAAAATGTGAGCAACACATTTTCTCTCAAAATAGTCACAGAGTCATCCTGTGCATCTCCAGCCCATCTCAAGAGCACTAGAACTGTATTTTGACCCCTGCACAGGAGCTCTTTGATGTCCAAGGCTGATGTCTAGATCTAAGAAACATTCTTCTTCTTTCACCCTTTTCCTTTCTCAGGGGTTGCTACAGTGAAAACAATTGTTTTTACTCCGGACGCCCTTCTTGATGCAACCATAGACCACCGTGCTACCACAGCTCTCTGTGTGGAGCAGAGAGCTGCTATCTAGGGGGAGAAGACAGTGGGGTTAAGGGCCTTGCTCAAGGGCCCAGAGTGGTGCAAATGAGAGTGGAGGCAAGGGTGCTTCACCTTTCCCACCTACATTTTTATATTGGTCCGGGGAGTTAAACTAGTCACTTTCCGATCACAAGCCCACCTTCTCTAGCCTTTGTGCCACTACGCCCACCCAGGGGAGGTCCTAGGTCCTTAGACTACTAAAAGCCATGCAGATGATAAATTGAATATATTTTAAAATGTGTCTAATTTGCTTGTTTTCATTGAAGTAGTGTTTCCCGGTAAAATAAATAAAAACATGTGTGCTGCTAAGGTGGAGACAGAGTGAGCTGGGGTGAGTAACAAAATAGTTTGCATGGCCAAGAAGAATGCAGTTTTCAAGCTTCACGCAGAGAAAAGGCCATCATTTAAAAAAGTCCACTCAAAACATAGCTGCGTAGCTCACTTGGTCGTAAACATTTAGGATTCAGTGAGACTGCAATGGACATTTTAGATCTTCCCACAATTTTCCTTAATTTTTGACTCACCAAGCACAATGACATACCACTGTTCGACACCAGCTTCCTGTGACCCTGAACAGGACTGAACACATACAGATAATGAATGAAATAATTTAATTTAGATGTTTTTGTATTAAACGTTTTGTTCATGCATCTACTTTTTACTTCTTTACAAATTTGCCAAAGTGCTTTGGTGAGTGCTTTTATAGTAATAAATGGTTAGCTACTGTCCAAGTAACCGAATCAAAACATGAAAACAATTTTTGTTCAGCTTTGAAACCTACACATTTTGTTTTTCATGAAAATTGTCACTGGTGTTAATTAATACTTGTCTAAAACTTCCCCTCAAACACCCTGTCCTCCATCACCATCAGCTAAAGTATGACCTTACATGCTCCACCACTTAATTTTTTTTTCTGTTTTAAAACTATCTGTGTGTGTGAATGTGTGTGTCCATGTTTTCATGGGTGTGGTGGCTTGTTTGAAGTGCTCGCTTGTTGCGTCTGTGTGTGGTTAGACAGAGTGAC
>JBBPBX010000331.1:32070-43140 GCA_038048925.1 Garcialebias charrua
TAAACGTTTTGTTCATGCATCTACTTTTTACTTCTTTACAAATTTGCCAAAGTGCTTTGGTGAGTGCTTTTATAGTAATAAATGGTTAGCTACTGTCCAAGTAACCGAATCAAAACATGAAAACAATTTTTGTTCAGCTTTGAAACCTACACATTTTGTTTTTCATGAAAATTGTCACTGGTGTTAATTAATACTTGTCTAAAACTTCCCCTCAAACACCCTGTCCTCCATCACCATCAGCTAAAGTATGACCTTACATGCTCCACCACTTAATTTTTTTTTCTGTTTTAAAACTATCTGTGTGTGTGAATGTGTGTGTCCATGTTTTCATGGGTGTGGTGGCTTGTTTGAAGTGCTCGCTTGTTGCGTCTGTGTGTGGTTAGACAGAGTGACAGACAGAAAGGCAGGGATGGACGGACAGACTGCGACAGGCCAAACAACAGATGTGTCTTTTGAACGGGGCCTGCCGCCATACGAACACCCTCTTTACCTTTAGCCCTGCTGATTCTTGTTTTCATCAGCAAAAGAAAAGACTGCTCCTCCTCGTTGTCGCTGACGGTCTTTCATCTGTGGGAGAGACAGACAACCTCTCTCTCTCCAGGCTTTTATGTCTCTCTACTGTCTCTCATCAATGACGCTCTCATTTCTTTACTTAGTTATGACTGGGTCTTAGTTTTGCCCTGCTACTGAACATCAAGCACTGGAGTCACAGTGTTTTTATCTCTGCTCAAAAAGTTCACCAAATTTACATACGAGGACAGTTATGAAAAATATGTATAACTAATGTGTCAACACAAATGTGGTTCTTCATTGATATGTAAATGTTCTCTCAAAGGAACAATTTAGTTTACGTTAAAATAGTTGCTGCTGCAAAATTCCATGACATTGCGTATCTGATGTAATCCATGAGAAGAATTGTATATTAAGTGTCAATCAATAAAATATGCAGGACTCTTTGTACAATTATGTTTGTTAGTTTGTTTGTTTGGCATGCACCACAGCTTTGAAAGTAAAACATGCAAATTATAGCTCAATGAGGAATAGTGTACAGTGACTTTTGGTAGAGGTACATGATTTGAGCTAAATAAAATTTGCTAAAGAATGTCCCCATAGATGACAATTGGTGAAATATAAAAACGAAAGCTATGTCACCAAGAGATACTTATACTTATAAACAAAAGTAAAATAAACTAATACAGTTTCCAAAGTGTCTGGGCCATGTAGCCATAAAACGTGTGACCAGTTTTGCCCACTGTGGAACCACTAATCACAAGCTAGCCTTTATGCTTTTCATCATAAATGTTAACCGAAGACTTTCCAAGTACCAAAAGCCAATTTCTGACACCAGTAATCAGCACTCCCTTGGCCTAACATAACGCATGCACAAATCATCCAAAACATGACACATTCAATAATGTTTGTGCAAGTGTTTTCTTTAGTGTGCTTACTTTTTTAAATTATTTGTGAGTCAATAAGGCAAAAAAAAAAAAAGACCAACTTGAATGCCTGTGATCTCTGATCTTTCAGCCGCTCTGCTTTAATAGGTGACAGAACCCCATGGGCACAGGGAAACTATTATCAAGCTCTACATTAAAAGTAAAGTAAAGCTTTACTTAAAAGAGCCTAATGCCCCTTTTCCACTGGCTTGGCGCGGGTCGGATCAGCTCGGGTCAGTTCAGATCAGCTCGCGTGTGGTTGTGTTTCTATTACACTTCTGGACCCGTTCTGTGGGCGGGGTCCAGAATCCTACTCATCTTACCACATGGTGGCGGTAGTGTTCCTTCAAGCTATTTACTAGCCACCACTAAACGTTAGAAGAAGAACACCCTGAAAGACCTCGTCTCACCACCTGGTGGCGGTAATGTCCCTTAAGCTACAGTATTTACTAGCTACCGCTAAACTACTAGAAGAAGAATACACTGAAAGACACACAACCAAAATTGAGGACGTCATTGTTTTACTTAACATTATTCTCAGTCTGTTGTTTTTTTTCCCCAGAGAAGACTGGAAAGGCTTCGGGCAGCGCACTGAAGGCTGCAGGATGCGGACCTATGGCTGCAGGCTGCGAGGCAAAATACTATGGAGAAGCATCGAAGAGTGTGGGAAGCCATAACGCAGTATGAAATAGAAGACAGCACAGCCACAAAGCACAAAAACGCCTGCACCTCTGCATTTGACCACAGATTGGATATAATTGGTATTTTTTTTCTAGCTAAAATAATACGAAAAATTACGCTGCTGAAGGTATGACTAATGGCGGGCGGTAGAAAAAAATTGTGGATTTGTTGTTTTGGAAAGACTCCACAGACTCCTCCCCCCGACCAATCAGTGACTGGCAGTGTTTCTGACGTCACGGCTCGGCTTGCTTGGACCCCCATGAGAAGCAGGGCCAGAATTATCGGGTAGAGCAGGTCCGAAGTACTAGTGGAAAAGGCCTCAAACACGGGCCAAGCCGGAAATATCCGACCCACGCGAGCCAGTGGAAAAGGGGCATAATATTAACCCTGTCCAGAGGTAACATCAACTATTCTTGGATCACACGCATCCAGGATGAACCATCAAACAATGTACTTAAACCAACCATTACACTACAACGTCCTGCTTGATGTCAGTAGGTTTGATTTGGACCTACTCATTGAAGTATAGTGGTTGATTTCTGACAGGCTTCTGTATTATCTAGTTCTGTAAGATTACACCTCTTGTGAATATATGATGGGATTATTCAGTTCAATTCAGTTTATTTATATAGCGCAAAGTCACAACAGAAGTCATCTCAAGGCACTGAACAGAAACATTCATATATTTATCTATATATATATATTTATCTATATATATATATTTTATCTGGTTTCAGGAAAAAACACAGCACAACAACTGCTTCTCTGAAGGTTTTGAATGACATTGTTGAAGCACTGGATGCTAATGCTACATCCAGACCAAACGCGTTTTCTACTGCAGGAGCGTCCGGTTTACATGCAAAGTCAATGGGGGATGCGCCTCCAGGCGCGTCTTGGCGTCGGGCATCACGTCACATGCGTGTTGAGCGTGCTGGAAAGCGTTTTCCATGCACGTGAACCCGCGTCAGCCTCCAAAGCACGCCTTGAACATGCTGTAGATTTCGCCGTTCAAACTCGTGAACGCGTGTGTCAACCAATCAGGGAGAGTCGGGGGGAGAAGAGAGGGGGAGAGTCCCTATGTGACGCGGAAACGAGGGGACGGGTATTGCGCAACTATGTGACGTATTGTTTGTGGGACACAGAAAAAACCCAAGTCGTGTACTATGGAAGAGAAACTCATTGTAGCTGTGTGTTCGCGACAAGTCCTTCACGACCAGTCAAGTCTGCTCTACAGAGACAGAAATAAAAAGCTCCTTGCCTGGCGGAGTGCAGTGAGGAACTCGGTATACCGGTAAGCTCCTCCCACACCCCCCGCCGCCACACCGCCGCAGCTTCTCGTTCTGGTCTGGATACCACTGTGGGTCCAGTGCGTCCACTTGCGTGCATGACAAGCTTTTTTGAAATTGAAACGCTGTTCGGTCTGGATGTACCATAAGAATTACTGTGCTTCACTTTTCTTAGACCTGTCTAAAGCTTTTGACACAGTGGATCATAACATCCTGTGTCATAAGCTCTCAGAAATCGGTTTCTCTGATCACACCATCGGTTGGTTTTCTAATTATCTTTCCAATCGGAGGCAATGTGTTCAACATAACGGTACTTCTTCCAGCTATTTAACAGTTAAAAATGGTGTACCACAAGGCTCAGTTTTAGGACCAACCCTCTTTACAATCTACATAGCTAATGTAGGTCAGAGCATCCCTGATGCATCCTTACATTTCTATGCTGATGATACAGTTGTTTATTGCCGAGCTAAAACAGTAGCTAAGGCTTTCCAGTTACTGCAATCCGCTTTTGACATCATCCAGTCAGATTTGTTCCATCTCAAACTTGTCCTAAATGCTGATAAAACAAAAGGGATGTTTTTTTCAAGTAGGAAGTCGGTCCCAGCAGATCTTCCTCTGATTTTATCCTCAAATGGTGTCCCTATTGAGTTTGTTGATTCCTATAAATATTTGGGTATCCTGGTTGATTCACAGCTCTCTTTTAAACTCCACGTGGAAAACCTAGTAAAGAAACTGAAAGTTAAACTGGGTTTCTTTTTCAGAAACAGATCATGTCTAACACTGAATGTTAGGAAACGCCTTGTATCTGTGACTTTCCTCCCCTCCATTGATTACAGTGACATTCTCTACATGAATGCTCCTACAAGCACCCTGCGGATGTTGGATGTTGTCTATCATGGTTGTCTATCATGCTTGTTAGGCTGATTGGTGACTCTAAATTGACCCTAGGTGTGAGTGTGAGAGTGGATGGTTGTTTGGTGTGAGTGAGACAGGTCCCTCTTGTAAATGAGTCCCCGTGACTCAACGAGGCTAGCCTGTATAAATAAAGGTTGAATGAATGGTGCACTAAGATCATAACTGGCTGTGATTATCGTACCCACCACTGCACCCTGTATTCACTGGTTAACTGGACATCATTAACCTCACGCAGACTCTTCCACTGGTACATTTTCATCTTTAAATCACTTCTTGGTCTGCTGCCCTCATACATCTCCTCCTACATGTCTTTGCGTGAGTGCAGCTACAGCGTGCGCTCTCAGGACATGATTACCTGCAGTGTTCCGTCAGTGAGGACTGAACTTGGAAAAAGGGCCTTCTCCTACTCTGCTCCTGCTTCATGGAATATCTTACAAAAAGATTTGAAGCTCTCGGCCCTGACCTCTCTAAATGGTTTTAAGAATCTTTTGGAATCCTGGCAAAAACCATTGCAGATATGTTCTTGTTTTTGATTTTGTACATCTACCTTGTGGTGTTTTGCTAGTTTTGATACTTTGCATTTCACTTTCTATTTCTCTCCTATGTTTTTTTCTGTTGTTTGTTGTTTAAGGAAATTCTACCATTGCTGTTCATCATTCTTTAGTTTGTAGCAGGTCGCTTTTGTAAATGAGCCCTCGAGGCTCAATGAGATTTACCTGACTAAATAAAGGTTGAATGAATATATAAAAATAATAATTTAACATTATTTATCTGAGGAGCAGACTGCTTTGAGTTTAACTTCATCACATAACTCTCATCTTGAGCAAACATGAAGGCGACAGTGGAAAATAAAAACTCTCTCATGAGGGTTTGAGAGGAACAGATACACATGGCAGGTCAAGAATCACATGTTAAAATAGAAATAGTATCAAATGAAAACTATTCAATTTGATCAATTCATGAAATGAGGTCAATTTGTCCTCCAGTAGTCTAAGCTTAAGGAAGCATGACAAGCCAACCCCAATATCAAAAAGGTCAGCCCTGTGGACAGAAACTGGAAGTTGGTTCCACAAGAGAGGAGCCTGATAACTGAAAGATCTTCCTCCCATTCTGCTTTTGGAAACTCTAGGAACCACAAGTAAACCTGCAGTCTGAGAGCAAAGTGCTCTGTTAAAAAATATGGAAAATATCTCAAATATAAGATGTGCTAGGTTGTTGAGGGCTTTGTAGGTTAGAAGTAAGATTTTGAATTATATTCTGGATTTGACAGGGAGCCAATGGAGAGAAGTTAAAACTAGAGATGATCTCTCCTACTTACTCCAGTTAAGACTCTGGCAGCAGCATTTTGGATCAACTGAAGACTTTTTAAAGAAGTATGTGGACACTCAGATAATAAACTATTGCAATAGTCCAGTCTAGACGTGACAAATGCATGAACCAGTTTTTCTGCATCATTTTTAGATAAGATGTTTCTAATTTTAGAGATATTACACAGGTGGAAGAAGGTGGTTCTAGTAATGTTTTTAATGTGGGGGATAAAAGACATGTCCTGGTCAAAAATAACACCAAGATTTTTAACATTAGAGCTGGAGGCCAGATTAATGCCATCTAAGGAGGGCGAAAGACTGAAAAATTAATTCCTAAAATGTTCAGGTCCAAAAATCAAAACCTCAGTCTTGTTTGTGTTCAAAGGCAGAAAATTAAGGGTCATCCAGGTTTTTATGTCTTCAAGACATGCTTGTAGTCTAAGTAGCTGATTGGATTCATTGGGTTTCATGGACAAATATAACTGTGTATCATCAACATAACAATGAAAATTTAATATTTAATATTGAATTAAGGTGTCCTCACAACCATCTTGATTTTGGGTGTTTCAGTTTGGCAGATGGGATTATTCAGATGGAAGGGATTTCTGATGGCTAAAGAATTCTATTTCACCAAAGGTGAAATGCCTCCTCACACTAGATGATGATCCCACTACATGTTCTGCTGTATTTTTTTTCATTCAACCTTTATTTAGTCAGGTAAATCTTTTGAACCTCATGGGCTCATTTACGAAAGCGACCTGCTAAAACTAAAGAACAATGAACAGCAGTGATAGAATTTCATTAAACAATAAACAAACAAACAATAAACAATAGAAAACAAAAAGAGAGAAAAAAACAAAAGATTTTTTTTTTTAACAAAGTATCAAAAAACTAGCAAAACATTATAAGGTAGACGTATAAAATCAAAGACAGGAACAAATCTGCATTGGTTTTTGCCAGGATTCCAACAGATTCTGAAAACCATTTAGAGAAGTCAAGGTCGAGAGCTTCAGATCTTTTTGTAAGATATTCCATGAAGCAGGAGCGGAGTAGGAGAAGGCCCTTTTTCCAAGTTCAGTCCTCACTGACGGAACACTGCAGGTAATCATGTCCTGAGAGCGCACACTGTAGCTGCACTCACGCAAAGACATGTAGGAGGAGATGTATGAGGGCAGCAGACCAAGAAGTGATTTAAAGATGAAAATGTACCAGTGGAAGAGTCTGCGTGAGGTTAATGATGTCCAGTTAACCAGTGAATACAGGGTGCAGTGGTGGGTACGATAATCACAACCAGTTATGAATCTTAGTGCACCATGATAGACCACATCCAACATCCGCAGGGTGCTTGTAGGAGCATTCATGTAGAGAATGTCACCGTAATCAATGGAGGGAAGGAAAGTCACAGATACAAGGCGTTTCCTAACATTCAGTGTTAGACATGATCTGTTTCTGAAAAAGAAACCCAGTTTAACTTTCAATTTCTTCACTAGGTTTTCCACGTGGAGTTTAAAAGAGAGATGTGAATCGATCAGGATACCCAGATATTTATAGGAATCAACAAACTCAATAGGGACACCATTTGAAGATAAAATCAGAGGAGGATCTGCTGGAACCACCTTCCTATTTGAAAAAAACATCCCTTGACCTCTTGGAAGATGGATGGAGCTACAGTGGGTGAATTTGTTAAACCTCCTCACTGTGAAGGCAAATGTGATTCTACAGTCTTAGTTTTCACCTGTCAGATTCATTTGTATTTTCAATGTTCAACCATGCTCTACAGTATAATAAGCAGCAATCCGTAGCTGAATCAGGATTCAGTTATGGATTGTTGTTCACAATCAACTTATCATTCAAACTATGGTGAATTATGTGCCTGACACATGGATATCAAATGACCCAGATAAAGAAAAAAAATACAAGTAAAATGTTCTGATTCAAAGACTGCACCAGAAATGAATAAATAAAACTTTAACATTTTAATTATAAAATGACTTACAAAGAAGGGGTTTTGTTCATGAGTGAGTGAAGAATGGAGCATGAGATTGACAGATGGATTGGTGTAGTGTCTGTGGTAATTCAGACTCTGTGCCGGTCCGTTGTGCTTAAGAGAGAGTTGAGCTGTAAGGCAAAGATCACTAGGGATGGGGCCGATCCGATCCATGGTAAATGGTAAATGGAGCTTATTTATATAGCGCTTTACGCCCCCTGTGAGGAGCCCCAAAGCGCTTTACAATACCAGCCATCCACCCATTCATTCAGACATTCATACACCGGTAGTGGTAGCCTGCCTTGCAAGGCGCCATCCAGACCTACCGGGAGCAACTCGGGGTTAAGTGTCTTGCCCAGGGACACAACGACACATGGTGGGCGGATGCGGGATTCGAACCTCCAACCTTCCGATCAGGGGTCGACTGCCATTACCACTACACCACGGCCATCCCTTACTGGTTAAGGGAGTGGCTGTGTTGTATTTCCCATCATGCTTAGCGTTTTTTTAGTTTTCAAAACTAAAATACTGCTAAGCATTATGGGAAAGACAACAAAATCCACTGCCTTACTGGTTAAGGGAGTGGCTGTGTTGTATTTCCCATCATGCTTAGCGTTTTTTTAGTTTTCAAAACTAAAATACTGCTAAGCATTATGGGAAAGACAACAAAATCCACTGCCTTACTGGTTAAGGGAGTGGCTGTGTTGTATTTCCCATCATGCTTAGCATTTTTTTTTTTTTCCAACTGAACCATGAGTAAGAAGGACGTGTGGGGTGAAAACATGCCTCCTGTTAGCTGTTAGCTGCTAAAATTTGTGAGGTTCTTGTGGTTAGGCTCAGAGAGTCTTCATTGGATGTCTCACACTGTGTTGAAATAAATGTCCTCAGTTCAAAATCTTCATTATACACAATCGTGTACTTAAACGGTATTGGATCGGAAAAGTATCGGTATCGGTTGATATCCAGTTTTAAAGTATCGGTATCGGATCGGAAGTGAGAAATGTGGATAGGAGCATCCCTAAAGATCACTGTTTGGTCAGTCTACGTTTCTACCCTCACCTATGGTCACGTGCTCTGGGTAGTGACTGACAGAATGAGATTGCAGATGGTTGAAATAAATTTCCTCCACAGGGTAGCCGGACTCTCCCTTAGAGATAGGGTTAGAAGTTCAGTTAACTAGAAGAGATTTGGAGTAGAACCGCTGCTCCTCCACATCGAGAGGAGCCAGTTAAGGTGATTTGGGCATCTGGTAAGGATGCACCCTGGTCACCCTAGGGAGGTGCGGCATGTCCGACTGGGAGGAGACCCCAGGGAAGACCCAGGACACATTGAAGAGAATAAATCGCTCTTTTGGCCTGGGAACACCTTGGTGTCCTCCCAGAAGAGCTGGAAGAGGCGGCTGTGGAAAGAGATGTCTGGACCTCCCTGCTCAAGATGCTGCCCCCAGCGACCCAACTTCAGAATAAGCGGAAGATAATGGATGGATGGATGGATGGATGGATGGATGGATGGATGGATGGACTTAAAATAATCTTCAGAAAGTCTGAGGAACTTTTGATAAATGGCCCTTTTAAACTTACAAGAAAATCTGGTTCTTTGTAGGGAAGCATAAAGAAATAAAAGGCTCCAGCCTATAAAATGTGTGGTTTGTTGTTAATCTTATGTTTTAGTTTTTATAATTTAAGACTTTTTGAAGGCTGATTTAATTTTACACATTCCAAAACTATAGAAGAGCAGGGAGCTCTCTTTCACTTTGTTTACCATACTAGATATTGTATTACAGAAAGATACAGAAATATAGAAACATAGCTCAAATTTGATGCAGGTATTGTGCATTTTAAATTAAAATTAAAATCTTATGAACATGTTTGGGGGTTGTTGTTGTTGTTGTTTTATTTAATTGACACAAAAAGTTTTTTTGTCCATAAGAAAAACCCCTCAAATGTAACACAAAGCTTCACTTACTCCAGTTTCTGTCACTCTCATGAATGTTATGAATGAACTCTTCTTTTAGCTGATGTCATTGTTCATGGGCTGCGTGTTTGTGTTGTAGTTTGCTTGTATTTCACGAGCTCTGTGTTCTTTGAAAGTGCAGTTTTATCTTAACATGTGTGCTAACATGCTCTTTCAGTCGGTGACACGGTGCGGAGGTTCAAAGTCATTCCACCTGCAAAGTTCAAAGCGTTTCCACCTGTCGCTGATCCCACTGCAGGGCAACTGGAAGGCCAGGCCTGATGCCAAACCACAGGCGGGCGTGAAGCCCTGCAGCAGAGAGGGTGCTGAGGGGGCTTTGATGATACAGCAGACACACATCAGTAAAGTCATGTACAAACTACAGTGCAGCTTCAGGGATCAATTCAAAAGGCAGCTTGATCAGAGGAAAAGGAGCGTTGCTTCTTTGTGGATCTTGAGCTCGAGTCTCCATGATGTTGCAAGACCAACAGAAGGTGAAAGTGAGAAACAGCAGCAACTGTTCCCATGACTGTCTGTTAGCAAAATATCTCACAAGCCACTGGATAGATTTAAAATACCGTACATTAATCATTGTATTTTTTGTTTGTCTGTAGCTATGGCTTTGTAGTGGTTTTGCTCATTGTAACTTGTAGTTGATTTTAGCTTTTAGCTACTGTTTTGATGATTTTAGTTTCTTCCTCTTTTTTTTATTTATTTAACAGTAAATTCATTTTCAACTAATTTAGCAAAGCAATTTAACAGTCAGCATTGTCCCACAGTGTATTTTGCGGTTGGAATGAACTTCATAGGAGGGTTTAACGTACTTTGTAAAATATGTGTTAAATCGTGTTTCAGCTTCTTTTCCAAGTATAAATGAATAAACTCTCATTTTATAACAAGAGCTCAGAGTGGTGCTTCCTTTAATCCTGATTAGTTATTTAGTAGTGTTCAAAGAAAAACAAATTCTCACACTAAACCATCTATTCCAGGAATTTATCCTAAAAAAGATTAAATGTCCACACAATGTCAGTTCTAAAGTAGAAAATTCTCATTATTGAGCAAATAATGGTTTGTCCTGTTTATCAACGAAAGGTCCGCATGTCTTTTCGTGAGTGCAGCTACAGTGTGCGCTCTCAGGACATGATTACCTGCAGTGTTCCGTCAGTGAGGACTGAACTTGGAAAAAGGGCCTTCTCCTACTCCGCTCCTGCTTCATGGAATATCTTACAAAAAGATCTGAAGCTCTCGACCTTGACTTCTCTAAATGGTTTTCAGAATCTGTTGGAATCCTGGCAAAAACCAATGCAGATATGTTCCTGTTTTTGATTTTGTACATCTACCTTATAATGTTTGCTAGTTTTTGCTACTTTTTCTTTTGTCTATTGTTTAATGTACTTGTACCATTGCTGTTCATCATTCTTTAGTTTGTAGCAGGTCGCTTTCGTAAATGAGCCCTCGAAGCTCAATAAGATTTACCTGACTAAATAAAGGTTGAATGAATGAAT
>JBBPBX010000331.1:43151-53698 GCA_038048925.1 Garcialebias charrua
GCAAGAATTGATTCAGTGGCTCTCTTGTTCTCCTCTAATTGATCAGCAGATGGCACTGACAAATGATGAATAGGTTCGACATGGTACACCCCTCATACCTTAACCCAACCAAACACACACATACACACACACACACACACACACATACACACAGAGCAGTGCCTCTCTTGGTGTCATCACTCTTGTCCTACAAGACTCCTAACACCCCAGTGGCATGGGAGAGTGAACGCATCAAGCCAGTGAAGGGCAGCCTTCCTCGCTTCACTGAGACAGAGAGACTACACAAAGACATGAAGGAGAGCGAGTGAGGAAGAGGAGATTCCTTACATAGCTTGCTATTTGTAAGCGCAGTTGCCATCAGAGAAATGAAGGTATCCTCAGATATCTCATCCCTCCCTGTCCTTTCATGTGGCATTCAAAAGCAGCTCTTTCGTCTTTAGGCCTATTGAGATGCCACCACCTGTAACTGGATGCAAGGTTTTCTCTCTTTTGTCCTCTTTCTCTCACAGACTGACACAAACTATCTCTCTCTCTCTCTCTCTCTCTCTCTCTCTCTCTCTCTCTCTCTTTCTCTCACTCACACTCACACACACGCATACGTACGTTTAGATTGTGGGATAGCTCAAATCATTTCCTGAATCAAATGAAACTTATTTTTGGCTCGTCTTGGAGACGTGTCTCGCTGCAGCAGCCGAAAGCTAACTCTACGCTAATAGAAGGCTTCATGTGAGTTGTCACGGACGGACGGACGGACGGACGGACGGACGGACGGACGGACGGACGGACGGACGGACAGACGGACAGACGGACAGACGGACAGACGGACAGACGGACAGACGGATAGACTGATAGACGGATAGACAGATAGATAGATAGATAGATAGATAGATAGATAGATAGATAGATAGATAGATAGATAGATAGATAGATAGATAGATAGATAGATAGATAGATAGATAGATAGATAGATAGATAGATAGATAGATAGATAGATAGATAGATAGATAGATAGATAGATAGATAGATAGATAGATAGATAGATAGATAGATAGATAGATAGATAGATAGATAGATAGATAGATAGATAGATAGATAGATAGATAGATAGATAGATAGATAGATAGATAGATAGATAGATAGATAGATAGATAGATAGATAGATAGATAGATAGATAGATAATCCTAGGGGGGAATTTGAGGCATCCATTACTCACAGAACACACTAATTGGCCATGAATAGATAATACTTGTTTGATTCATTTTCAGTCAGAGTAGCTGAAAAGAAAACTCTTGAGTTTTTCCAGCAGGGCAACAAGAGGAAGTCAGGTGATGTCAGCTTTATTCATCACCCCCATCTGATTTCACAACCCTGGGGGAACTAACGTCCTCACCTCTGCTCTGGCTCTGTTGACCACCTAGGGATCTCTTCACTCCCTGCGGGATGAATCTAGTGGCAAATTACTGTCTTAAAGTTTGATGGAGGGCTCCCCCGCTAACATCCTGACACACACACACACATACATGTTCAAACAATCCTTTGATGTAATTGGTCCTTGTGTTTTGTCATTCATTAACAGCTGTCTATCTTCAGGTTTTGTGCCATCTGCTTTCAAACATGCCGTGGTCAGGCCTCTTCTCAAAAAACCAGGCCTAGATCCTACAGCTCTCTCTAATTTCAGACCAGTTTCACATCTGTCATTTCTATCAAAGGTCCTGGAAAAGATTGTTTTTACTCAACTTCAATCGTTTCTAGAACTCAACAACCTGTTTGAAAAATTTCAGTCAGGTTTTCGAGCTCGTCACAGCACTGAATCTGCACTGCTCAAAGTACAGAATGACATTCTTCTGTCTCTGGATGCAAAAAACCCTGCACTGCTGGTGATGTTAGACCTCTCAGCAGCTTTTGACACCGTCGACCATCAGGTACTAATCAACCGCTTGTCTCAGCAGGTTGGCCTCCAGGGAGCTGTGCTTGAGTGGTTCAAATCTTACCTGTCTGGGAGAACTTTTTCTGTCATGATAGGCGATCTGTCCTCCTCTTCATCAACCCCTCTGACCTCTGGCGTACCACAGGGATCTATTCTAGGGCCAGTCCTCTTCTCTCTTTACATGCTGCCATTAGGATCAATCATCACACGTCATAACCTGTCTTTTCACATGTATGCAGACGATTTACAAATCTATCTGCCAGTCACTCCCAACCCCTCACTCAGTTCAAACACTCTTGTCAACTGCTTAAATGACATTAAGCACTGGCTCTCTCAAAACTTCCTCCACCTAAACACAGATAAAACTGAATGCATTTTATTTGGTGCACCTGATGACACCAGCAACATCCTTCCCAGTCCCAATGTTGGTTTCCCCCTCCCCCACTTCAACCCGGTGGTCAGAAATCTTGGAGTGCAGCTTGACTCCAACTTAAAGTTTGATAAACAGATCAGTTCTGTTGTCAAGACCAGCTTCTTTCAACTCCGACTGCTCTCCAAAGTCAAGTCATTTCTCAGCCGTGCTGATCTGGAGAAGGCCATCCATGCCTTTGTGACCTCCAGACTTGATTATTGTAATGCTTTGTATGTTGGTATTAATCAATCCTCCATCTCCAGATTACAGCTTGTACAGAACTCTGCCGCGCGCCTTTTGACCAACACACGAAAATATGAACACATCACTCCTGTCCTGTCCTCTTTACACTGGCTCCCGGTTCAGTTCAGGATACAGTTCAAGCTGCTCCTGTTTGTTTTCAAAGCTCTGAATGGACTTGCACCTCTGTACATCTCAGAACTTTTGAAAGCCCATCAGCCCGGCAGAGCTTTACGATCTGCCAGTCAACACCTGCTGGAGGTGCCTCACTCAAGGTACAAACAATGGGGAGACCGGTCATTTTCTGTTGCCGGCCCTAAAGCCTGGAACAGTCTCCCCCTTGAGCTGCGTGCCACCTCTGATCTGACTCTGTTCAAAACCAGACTGAAGACACACTTGTTCAAAAAAGCTTTCAGTGTGTAACTTTTATTACTTTTGGTATTTTAGTATGTAGCATTTTTTATTTCCATTGCCTTTTTATTTCCTCTAGTTCAAATAAGCTTCCAGTGTGCAACTGTTATTACTTTTGGTATTTTAATATGTAACATTTTTTAATCTACATTGCCTTTTTATTTCCTCTTGTTCAAAAAGTTTTAGTTTGTAGAATTTTTTATTTCCATTGCCTTCTTTTATTGCTGTTGTTTCTTATTCTATTTTCATTGATTTATTGTTCCAGTTTTTTCATCCTTTTATCCTGTTAAGCACCTTGGTCAATGCAAGGCATTGTTGGAAGGTGTTATACAAATAAAGTTTATTATTATTATTATTATACACACACACACACACACACACATCCCCCTCAGGCCTGACCTCGACCCCCTGCCAACTGTAAAACAACAATGTCCCCAACTCTTTATTGATGAGGCTGCTGTGGTTTTCACTGACTTGTCATTTCCCTGCAACCTCTTGTTCTTCTCTGTCTTCACAGGATGGCTGATTGACATATCTGCAGGACCTGTAACTTCGGGGGGTGTCGGGGGCTGGTACGGAAGCGTAGTGATGACACCTGGAGATTTTTTGGGGGGGGCTTATCACGTAATAACCTGATACGTATCACGTTATTACGTGATACGCATCACATTATTATAAAAAATGAAAAATAAATAAATTTCACATTCTTGTCATCTGTGTATGTTTCCCATACTTGACAGACGAAATTGGTCTCTGCATTTAACCCAACCACCACCAGGTGGTGCAGTGAGCAGCCGTTGTCAGCGCCCGGGGAGCTGGGAAAATAGGTGTGCACTCATAGATACCCCAAGGTGTGTAGTACGTGATAATATCACGTTATTACGTATCACATTATTACGTGATACGTATCACGTTATTACGTGATATTATCACGTTATTACGTGATAATATCACGTTATTACGTGATATTATCACGTTATTACGTGATACGTATCACGTTATTACGTGATAATATCACGTTATTACGTGATACGTATCACGTTATTACGTGATAAGTATAGATGTCCATCCACATGGTATCAGCACCATTACCCATAATGCAAGTTCGCCCATACGCTTGTTTTTGCCTGCACAATGGCTAATTTACAGAATTTCATCAAGTTTTACTTCATGCTTGGTCTAAAACATGGAGAGATACTGATGATGCTTCGCACTGTGGATGACATCATCATCAGTATGCGCACTCTGAGAAGAATCCTGAGCAGAATGGGACAGTTCAATAGTTAAAAATAAACAAAAAGGCACATCTAACCGCATTTTAGGAGAGAATATAAACAAAGTAACATAACACAGCTTTCAAAGTTTAATAAACAATGATAAATATCTAATTTGAAATAATATGGAGCAATGAAACATGTTAGTGTACTGTAATATGTAAAAAAACAAAAGAGTTGCCTGGGAGAGTCTGTCCATATGACAGCTATTGTAAGAATGGCTCGTCCTGTTGGTCAGTTCTGTCCCCCTTGTGATGTTTTCATCCTATTGGTCATGTCTGTCCCCCTTGTGATGTTTTCCTATTCCCTAGTTCAGACATTACTCCAAGACTCAGTTTAGCTTCCCGGTCCTGCTCTGTGTCTTCGTTAATTGTCCCCAGGTGTTTGTGATTTTGTCTTGTCTTGGCTGTGAGTACTTAAGCCCTGCCTGTGTCTCATTCATTGTCGCTGCATAGTCTGGTAAATCCTTATGTCTCTCGCCACAGCTCCTGTGAGTATTGCTGCCACGACAGCCTTGTTTATTTGTTATTAAAAGTATTTATTTTACAATCTCTTGCCTCCTGCGTTTCCGTCTGCGCCACTGGGTTTTAACACGCTCTCTGAGTGAAACCGTGACAGCTATCAGTCGTACACAGCACAAATCTGGCCTTTATTGAAGAGTGTCAAGAAGAAAGCTATTTCTCAAATATATCCTTAAGAAAATGTTGTTTCAAGTTTGTCACAAGCAAACTTGGGAGACACACCAAGCATGTGGAAGACGTTGCTCTGGTCACCTGAATCCAAAATCAGAACTGTTTGTCCACAATTCAAAACTATCAGTTTGGCTTTAAAGCAACACAGCTCATCACCCTGAACACACCATCCACTGTCAAACATGGTAGTGGCAGCATCATGGTTTGGGCCTGCTTTTCTTAAGCATGGGCATGGAAGATGCTCAGAATTGATGGAAAGATGGATGGTGCCAAATACTGGAACATTAAGGAATAAAACCTGTTTGAGTCTTCAAGAGACCTGAGACTGTGATCGAGTTTTATCTTCCATCAAGACAATGATGATTGTATTCATATTCACACTATTATTTAAACTAAAGACTGACATCAGTCATTTCACTATAAATAGTTTAAGACCTAGAATTAATTTAAATAAGATACATAAGTTCACCCTGCATGCAGAGTTTTGGACTAACTATGATCTTAGGTTGAGAACGGACTGAGTTGCAGCCGTTTTGGTCGAACTAGAAAAATATCTACAAGTAATTTCATGCACATAAAAAGGATGCAATGCTCAGAGTGGGTGTTGTGAATGACTCTCTGTAACTACCACAAACATTTTTGTTAAAAAAGGCAGTGTTTTAATCTGGACTGCTTACTCAAAGAATTGGGTTAATGGTTTCTAAAGAGAAACACAAACTGCAGTCAGTGTTCGTTGATCACATTAATGGGCATTTTGGGGTTTTTAAAGGGAGCAAGCTAACAGAGCTACAACCTGATGGCCTTTCATAGAAAATGCAGATGTTTGATAAGGAAAAAATGTGGGGGAAAAAACCCGCTCGTGTTTAGTTTTCATGAAACTGCGAAAAACCACATTAAGCTTATTTTGAGTGAAGTTTGGATCTCTGTCTTTAATGCATATCTTAGAGATATTAGTAGAGAAATGTAGAATATACCCAATAATTAAAGGAACTGAATGAAGAAATGTAAGTTTGGTGATAAACATGGGAGTTAGAGTCAGTTTATCAGAAATTTATTCAGGAGTAAATTAACCAAGACAAATCAAGTACATGGGAATGCTAGTTTTCTGAATGAAAAGGTTGACACTTTCAAAACTTTGTAGTATCAAACTCTTGGTCAAGAAAGTGGAGAACTTTAAACTGTTTAAGTGTGCATCTTAATCATCTTGTTTTGGAGGTCAGACCTGCAGTTCTAGGCTCTACAGTACATCCCTTAATTTGCATTTTATCTGGAACTACCTACTGGATGAAAGAAGCACAGAAGCCAGCCTCTCTCCCATTGTGTGGGTAATGGTGCTGATACCATGTGGATGGACATCTATACTTATCACGTAATAACGTGATACGTATCACGTTATTACGTGATAAGCCCCCAAAAAAATTCTCCAGGTGTCATCACTACGCTTCCGTAGCCTGGAGAGATTTCAACATCATAAAAAATTAAATTGTTCAGTTACATCATGATGACGTTCAAAGTTCAGGGTTACTTTATTGTCATTCACATCGCATAGGATACATTAGGTGGAACGAAATTGTGTACTCAAGGTCCCAGTTATACCCAAAATTAAAAATATGAAAGTGCAAAAAAGAAACAGTATAAAAGGATCTGAGATATATGCTAAAAATAATAATGTAATATAATACAGTGTGTTAAGCAGCAGTCTGAACATGAGACTGTTGTGAGCAGATGGGTATGAATATAGCAGCTTATGAGTAAGAATCAGCAGCATGGATAGCCAGCAGCTCAGATACAGTCGTGTTTCCATCAAGGTTTCTAGGTGCGCATTATGAAGCATCGCATCAGAAAAGCTAAATGGAAATGGCATAATTTGAGTTAACTTCCTCTAAGTCGCTCTAAAGTTGATACGCTCGCTTGAGGTGGTTTTTGGGGGGTCGAAACAGAGCTGATGCGCAAAACGACAGATGGAAACAGATTTGCCGACTCAGTTCTGCCGCAGCGAACATTCACGTCACGTGACTGATCAGCTGTTTCCGCTCCGGACAACATGTAACATCGCTAAAACTAGTTGGCATGACAGAATAAATACAACTTGCCCGATAGCAACACGTACCTGAAATATTCTCTCCATTTTGACGAGATGTGTGGTCGGGTTCTGTTTTCAACCGCTACTTCCTGTTTACTGTAGACATGCGCAGTGCTGACGTCTGACGTAATGACGCTGACGTCTGACGTAATGACGCTGTGCGTGGCCCGGTAGATGCGCCACAAGCCAGTAGATGGAAACACTTCTGATCCGCATTAATTTGTATTTACATTTTAGCGAGATTTCAAAAATAAGCTCAAAATTCGAAATGAAAATGGATGGAAACACGGTTACTGTCAAACCACCAATTAAAGTGGAATTACAGCAAATTTCCAGGTTAATGATTTATGAGTCTAACAGCGGGCTGCCCGGTGGCACAACTGGTAGAGTTGCTGCCTCTCAGCGAGCAGGTCCCTGGTTCAAATTTCGGTCCGGGGGTCTTTCTGGGTGGAGTTTGCATGTTCTCTCCATGCAAGTGTGGGCTTTCTCCAGGTTCTCTGGTTTCCTCCCACAGACCAAAAACATGCATGTTAGGCTGATTGGTAACTCTAAATTGTCCCTAGGTGTGAGTGAGAGAGTGAATGGTTGTTTGTCTCGTTTGTCTCTATGTGGAACTGTGATGGACTTGTGACCCATCCAGGATGTACCTCGTCCCTCGCACAGTGATTGTTGGACATGGGCACCGGCGACCCCCGTGACCCAAAATGGAAGAAGTGAGTAAAATATAATGGATGGACAGATGGAGTCTAACAGCCTCAGGGTAGAATATGTTCCTCAGTCTAGTGGTTCTAGACTTAATGCTCCTTAACCTCTCATCTGAGGGGAGCAGGGCAAAAAGTGTGAGTGCTGGGTGAGTGGGATCCTTCATGATGCAGGTTCAAGTTCAAGTTTAAGTTCACTTTATTAGGTCCCCAAGGGGCAATTCATATACAACAGGTAGATGTGGTGAGACAGCCAGCACATTCATACAGCTATAAAACAGAATAAAAAGTACCATCAAAACAAAATGCATAAAAACATTACTAAAAAGGTACAATATAATAAAAGCAAACTATTCATCCTTAAAAACATGAAGTTAAGATTTCCAAGATAAAAATATGTAAAAGGAGATAAGTCTTAAAACCTAGTTTTTGTTTAAAAATCCAATAACTGAGGGGATGAAGGAGTTTTTTAATCTGTTCGTTCTGCATTTGGGTAGGCCATATCTTCTGCCTGAAGGCAGAAGATTGAACTGAGCATGTAGAGGATGAGTGGGATCTGCCAATTTTTTTTAGCTTCTGATGTAGATCTTGACTTAAATAGATCCATGATGTTGTTCATTTGAGTCCCTATTATTTTCCCGCATTCTTTGATGACACCCTGTAAGCGATTACGGTTTTTCAAGTTCAACATCCCAAACCAGCAGAGAAATGAAAAAGGGAGAACAGATTCAATAAAACAACTGTTAAACATTTTCATAAAAATGCAATCAATATTTAAACTCTGGTGGCCCTCTTCCTGCATCTGTGATGGTGGGGAGGCTGACTCCAACAGACTTCTGTGCAGCCTTCACCACTCAGCTTGCTCCAAAAAGATATAATTTTCTTTACCATTCTGCTCCATTCTCTGATTACCGAGAAATATCTCCCTCTATCCACCTTATTCCTGATTTGGCACCACTACCCATAATTCATAGCGGAACACGGTTTTTTACTTCTGCCTGCGGTCCAGCGCTGTTGTTTACAGTTGCAGAAGATGGCGAACAAACAGATTACAGACTCTTGACCAAGGCGCAAGAGCTAGATATCTGCAAAAAATAGCAGTGGTCGGAGTTTACCCCTATGGGTTGGAGAAAGAAATCATGTCAGACGAAGCGGACAAGTTGTCACCAAGAAGTTACTCTGATAATTATTTAATGACTACGAGGAGTGCCTGCAATGGAGGAGCTTCACAGCTTTAAATCCATGGATGGATGCTATAACCAGTAACGTATTCGTGAAAGACGTCCAAATCTTCATGTCAATAACAGTTCTGGTGACTGGCAGAGTAAGTGATTAAAATAATATACACGTAATGTCCCTCGTAGCTGCAGCAGCTAAGCTAATCTGTGCTACTTCAGCTTACCTGATGTAACTTGTACCACAGTAAAGATCGCTATTTCTCACATTACTACATTATTTATTTAGCCTATGACTGCCTTTCATACTTAAACTAGTGTTAACAAAATAAATTATTTGTAATTATTGCTCAGTCATAGTATTTAACGTTTTACAGTAAATGTCACTGATATTATTTATTTTCCACTGTGATCTGCCTTTGTTAATAAAGTTAGTGGTGAAAAGTTACAATTTGGTAACTCCTTTTAATCCATTGGTTAAATATTGCTTTAAACCCTGAAACAAGAACAGTATTCTAATTGTTTTCCTCCTTTGTGTTGTATTTCTGTGTAAGGTACTGAGAGTCCCAGGAGATAGATGAAACTCCACTTCGTCCAGAGATGGATGAAACTCCACTTTGTCCAGAGATGGATGAAACTCCACTTTGTCCAGAGATGGATGAAACTCCACTTTGTCCAGAAGTTGTGTACATTTGTGCACCATAGCAACAAATGAGTGAAAATATAATTTTCTATAAATGAATCTGCTTTTCAAGTACATTTGGTTTTATGTCTTTTAATGAAAATGATTTGGTTACAGAATAAATACCAGATCAAAACACTCTTCAACAAAGAATGATGGAGCCGAGCATAGTTTCTGATTTTAAACAAACTGGAACAGATTCCTCGTTATGTCGGACCACCTGACTGGGGCAGCCAGCCCCCCCCGGAATCCAAGACTGGACCCAGGTCTAGGTTATTTTCTTTGGATGGAACTCGGTCCTTCACTCGTCTGTACCTTTAAAAAAAAAGATTAGTAAACATTGTCATTTTTGCATCACAAAGTCTAAAATAAGACTCCAAGTTTGCTACTCAAAGTAGAAAAAATAAATACAGTTGCTCCTAACATTTTTAATCATTCACAAACATATATGTTTAATTTTATATTGATTTCAGTAATTTTATCTTAGATTTACTTTAATATTTTTGAATTATTGAGCCAGGTGCTTGTGTCATTACCTGTTGTTCCTCTGCTGCTGCCTCTCAGAGTTAGTGTGTCTGTCAACTTCAGTGTGGGAGACCAGTCTGTGTTTGACTTGTGTACAGGCCTTTCTGAAAAAAGAAATAATTCAATACATAGTTCCCACACACGTGACGAGTATTGCGCAATACCGGGTTTTTCGCCACCCGTAAAGGCAGAAATGGCGGACAAACAGACTCGAGCTACCACAGCTAAATACATTACTAGCTTCACCAAGGCACAAGAGCAAAATGGCAGTGGTCGGAGTTGAATGAGTTGGAGAAAGAAATCATGGCAGTCAAAGCGGACAACTTGTCACCAAGTAGTTACTCTGATATCATTAATTATTTAATTACTACGAGGAGTGCACACCGGCTTCACAGTGCAGTGCTTCACAGCTTTAAATCCAAAA
>JBBPBX010000331.1:53741-74879 GCA_038048925.1 Garcialebias charrua
TACGAGGAGCGCACACCGGCTTCACAGCGCAGAGCTTCACAGCTTTAAATCCAAAAAAGATGTGTAAACTGTCTCAATCATATCTAACCAGCTAAATAAAGGTTTAACTAAAATAACACACAGCCAGCACAAACAGTCCAGGCTCAACACGGACCAGAACCAGCACTTTGAGTGTTACCGTGTTGGAAGTTAGCATGTCGCGTTAGCATCCGGAGCGGAGGGTCCGTCGCACGGAGGCTCGCGGCGAGCTCAGGTAGGTCGGACGGCGTGGATCCGTCGCGGCCGCGGGGGCACGTCCCATGGGACCGACGCGTCGCCCGCACGACTTCCCGTCCTCCTTCCCCCACTGGGGCGGTCCGGGACCGGCGGGGAGACCGTTGTCCAGGCATGGAGCCAAGATGGTGTAGTGGTTAGATGGTGTAGTGGTTAGGGCATTTGACTTGGGACCCGAAGGACGCGGGTTCGCGTCCCGGCCACTACACATCTTGGGGTGTCTATGAGTGCACACCTATTTCTCCAGCTCCCCGAGCGCCTTCTATGGCTGCTCACTGCACCGCCTGGTAGGTGGTTGGGTTAAATGCAGAGACGAATTTCGTCTGTGTATGGGAAACATACGCAGATGACAAGATTAGACAATTATTATTATTATTATGAGGAGGCCGTTGTCGCGTTAGCGACATGCTAAGCTAACCACAGCAAGACGGTGCTGCTAAATAATGGGGAAAAAAACCAGCTCTAACACACAGACAGTTGTACTCTAACATTGTTCTGACATTGTTTCAAAAAATGATTTCTGTAGAATATTTTGTTTACCGGCCAAAAGCACAACGTCTTCTGAGCAGATCCGAGCAGAGATGGGGCTGCTGTGAGCTTCTCCGATGAGATAAATCCTTCACATTTACTTTTTTTGGATTAAGTGAAACCTGCGCGTTGCCCAAACGTCTACCCGACTGGAACACCCACTGACCCAACACGAAGTAACCATTGCAATTAATTAGAAATAAACAAAAAAAAAAAAGTGAAAAATACACATCCAGTAGACTACGCTGTCACTGCTGCTCCGCCTCTACGCATGAGGGTCCACCCGGAAATTCCACAGATGTGACGTCACATGGGAACTATGTATAGAACAAATGTAGTAATATCCAAAAGATGAACTTGTGTTATGGAATATTTTCTGTACAGACAGCATCCCACTGCTTTATTCACATGAGAATAACAGGGGACATAAAATCAAAACAAACTGATAGTTCTAGTCTGACAATGTTGCAAGGTTCAAATATTATGTATATTAAATACAATGTGTGTGTATCATCCATATACAGTACAGTATATACAGTATGTATGTACAGTATGTATGTATACAGGTAGTCCCCGACTTACGAGCGCTCTGACCTACGAGGTTCCGGACTTACGAGCTGGCGAATTTTTGGAAAAAACGCAAAAAATACAGAGTTTTTCTGTGTTTTTTCACCACAGTTCGTTAGCTAAACATGTGGACACACGTTTCCGATCATTTTTATGCACTCGTAAGCAGTTTTTCGATGAAAAACGAGTGTTTGTAGTCGCGCTAGCAAAACCGTTCCAACTTACGAGCGAAATTCCGGACTTACGAGACACGTGGCGGCCGTTCCAAGTTACGAATTTTCGCTTTACGAGCGCCTCGGAGGAACGGAACTCGCTCGTAAGTTGGGGACTACCTGTATACTGTATATACAGTGTTTATACAGTATACACATACCTGTACACACAGTGTGTTTATGTATAACACATACGTGTATTTATATTATTTACCGACAGATTTGTTTAGTAAATACTTTAACAGATATTTACTCACATCTTAGTACAATTTTAGCTTCATGTGCATTTTTCTCTTCTTTTATTCACGTCATTATTTTAAGTGTGCTTCAATAACTCTGGTTTAGTGACGGATCATGTTTTGAGAGCTGCTGTCATTTTTGACTCGATCTATCTTGGAAAAAATATGTGTAAACTGTCAGGATTCACTCAGAGAGCGTGTTTAAACCCAGTGGTGTAGACGGAAACGTAGGAGTCAAGAAGTTATAAAAATAAATACTTTAATAACAATAAACGAAAAAGCTGTTGTGGCAGCAAAAACACATACATGGGCTGTAGCGAGAGACATACGGGATATACCGGACGATGCGCCGACAAAGGACAGACTGACAAGCAGAGCATATATACACAGACAAGACCGGACGCAATCACAAACAGCTGGGAACAATTAACTAGAGACATAGAGCAGGACTGGGAAACTAAACCTGAAACATGGAAAGTAAACTAGGATGACAGAACTGGAGGTTAAACTAAGAGTAAATAAACATGGAGACTAAACTGGAGGTTAAACTAAGAGTAATTAAACATAGAGACTCAAATAGAAGGGAAACTAATAAAACTAACAGATCAAGAACTGACTAACAGAAAAACATCACAAGGAAAACAGACAAGACCAACAGGATGGAGCCATTCTTACAGTACTCCCTCCTCAAGGACACCCCCAGGTAAAGGTGGGCGGATGAACGCTAGGGAGCGCTAAAGCGCTATTCCGCTTACAGTGGACCTAAACTTTTTGTCAGCGTTTTTGTGAATTGACTAACTTTTATAATTCATAAGCGGATTTGTGCTATTTTTATTTAAAATGCAGTACCGCTAATAACTAATTATCTATCAGTAAAAACCAATAAACTTATTTACAAGCTCTTATGCTGCTTGTTTTTTACCTTTTTCCCCACCGTAAACAGCAGAGGAGGAAAGGGTGTGAGGGTGAGGGGGGCAGAGCTGAGAACAGACTCGGCTCTACCATGTAGGTAAATGCCTGGGGGTCCCATTTCAGCAGTGGCCCCGGCCCCGCCTCGCCCCGTGCAGTCACCTACATAACTAACATTGATCCTGCTTGTTAATGTACATTTAACATAAAAATAATTATAGTTACGATGAAAACGATCATTAAATACGCAATAAAAAAACGGTCGATTTCTTTATCCCCCTACTAAAAATGGACTATTCCATCTTGATGACAACTTCCGGGTCACTCAGAGGTGAACTCGGGTGAACTGTAGCTACTGTTTGTGCTGGGTACTTGGATAAATCCTTAGAGAACCCCGCTGTTTCAAGCCAAATTAACGTGGCCGGATGATTTTATTGTGTGTTTTGTGATGACCACGCGACGGTGAGTCGTTATTTTTATGTATTTTAGTTACTTTTCATTAAATCTGTTGACTACCTATAGACGCTAACGCTGTGTCTGCCTGTTGGTTGTGCTGGGTTACTAATGGATAGAGAACCCCGCTGTTTCAAGCCAAATTAACGTGGCCGGAGGATTTTATTGTGCGTTTTGTGTCGACCATTCGACGGCGAGTCGTTAGTTTCATGTATTTGGGTTACTATGTATAAATGCGGTGGCGACACACCCGTGTATTTGAGATTTAAACGTGGTTTTAGGGATTAAAAGATCATTCTATTTTTTGTTAATTTCGTGGCCGAATAGAATATATGTACGTAAAGTATTAAATAAATCCTTTGATTTTTGTAATTTCATCCTTTTAGGATCATTTTTGTTACTTTTCAGTTGGCAATGTAGTGCCAATTGCTGGGTTTCAGATGACGTAGCAGTGACGTCACAGAATGCAGATGCGGGGCCGGAAGTAAACGCAGCCGTTTCCTTCTGTTGCTGATTCAGCATCAACATGCCTAAATTCTGTGCCGTTTACGGTTGTTGCAACCGCTCTAATCGAGAGATAGATAAAAGTTATTTTCGTGTTCCGAAAGTAGTATGCTACAAGGGGATTAATTTAAAAAAACTTACAGAAAAAAGACGACAAACGTGGATTACAACCTACGGCTAAAAACAGGAGGTGCAGAAACTGACGAGAGTCTGCAGCGACCACTTTGTTACAGGTAAGGGTCGTATCGTTTAAATCATATTTTCAGATATTTTATTGGACAGTAACTAGAAAGACAGGTAAGATATGTTATGCCCTAGCTTGTGTAGTGGTTCAACACTTGGTTGTTCCCAGAAAAAATCCGATTAGAATGCTAATGTTGTTAGCGGTTAGCTTAGTGCTAGGAAAGGCATTTACGTGTTTTACTTTAAAGTGGTGTCTTATATTTAGGTTGTCCGAGTGCAGCAGGTGATGTACATTCCCAAGACTGGGCCCCCACTGTTAACCTGGGGTACCAAAGAAGTAACGAGTGGCCACAAACAGAAGCATCCCTCCGGCGCAGGGAAAGAGCTAAGGCCTGGAAGCTTCTCTGCACTGAGGAGGCCAACAGTCTGGAAGATGAGCTCTGTGAAGAAAGCTTACCAGCCCCTGAAAACGAACGATTCAAAGGTAAAATAATAATAAATAAAAATACTATTTATTTATTTATAGAATTTCTGAACGTAATTTTTAATAATTAAATATTTGCAGATGCAGAATGCCAGACGGATCTAAGCATGGTTGACCTCACAAAGCTGGAGGATGCAGTGAAAGGCTACACAACTGAGATCTGCGACCTTAAGGAAAAAGTCTCAGTGACTAAATTTACTCCTGAAACCTTCCAGAACAACGATAAAACAAAGTTTTATACGGGACTGCCCAACTTTTTAGTTTTGATGCAAATTTTTCAGCTCTGTGAACCTTATACATCAGCATGTCATCACTGTCAGCACTCTCCAAATTTGAGCAATTTATTATGATACTTATGCATCTCAGATTACATCTGCAGCTTCAAGACCTTGCCTATAGATTTAATGTGTCAAAAGCCACTGTGTCTCGAATTTGTTTTAGAACGATTCATGTTCTCCATGAAAGATTACAATTCTTAATAGTGGCCTGAGCGACAAGTAATTCAATCAACTATATTTATATAAATATTTTAAGTTTAAATGATTATACATGTATTTATCATTTAAAGTAAATCAAAAGTAAATTAAATCACTAATACTGTTACAGACCATATTTGTACATGTTAATTGTTCATGAAGACAAAAAAAAAATTTACCCAATAAGGTTGAATATTTTTAATTTATTCAATGAACTCCATAACCAATCTTTGTGAATATTGGTCAGTTAAAATGACATGAGTTTTGCTATTGAAATAAAAACATTTTTCTGAAGTAGACTCATTTTGCAACATTTGTGACATATGACATTTGTATGTGCTGTTATTTAACATATTAGAACACCTTTGAAATTCACAAGCTAATCTCATATTGATTTAAATATATCATTTGATTTAACATACTTAACTTTTCAATTAAGATTATTGTAAATAAAAAACAGCTGTCATGACATGTAACAACATCACATGACCCTTCTGCAGAGTGCTTGCTACAGGTGTAGCTGAAACATGTTATGGTAGTGACAAATGTTTTTGGGGAAAAAAAGAGCAACTGTTTAAATTTGTATAAACTTTTCAAACTCCTTTCATCAACTACTCCAAATAACATTCTTGATTCTTAGATTGGTTAGTCACGTGTGGATTTCTGTCCCAGGATTTCAGGTAGGATGCAATGTGTAAAATAGTGCTGAATTTTGGGAACTGCTGTTTCCCACAGCTGGTCATCTGGCAGAATTCTTTCCACATAAATATCATTTTCACTCCATACTACAAAATCACAATATTGTACATCCACAATGTGAATCTGATCCTGGAGCTGATGGTAATAAGGATGGTTCCTATCCAGTTGTACAGAATCTCCAACCTTGACGAGACGACGAGACAAAAACCAGGCTGTCCAGCACACATCCTCAGACCGACTTCATGCTGTTTGCTCTGTGGGCACTGAAGGACAAGACAATGAAACTTAGACATAAAAAATAAATACGGTAGTCTCCAAAACATTTCAATATGATACGTTTTTAAAGATTGTGTTTCACTCATTTCACTATCCAACACCAATGTTAGAAAATGAGACTATATTTATGTCTCTGTCAACCAGGTGTGTTCCACAGGTAAGAATGTATTAATCTGGACTAAGTTTTAAAAGGTGATGGAAAGGTCACACATTTTTTAACTGGAAACAAGGCAACATCCCACAAACTGCAAGACCATCCCCAAAACTACGGCTACATGCTGTGAAATATGCAAACAACAAAGATTTGAGTAAAAAATTATAGTTGTAACATTCATACTGTGAGGTGCGCAAAGTCTGCAGTGCAGTACCCTAATGCATGCTCAATAATCCAGGTAGAAAAATCTAAAAAAGCTAAGTCTGCAGTGCAGTAGTCCAAACCTTTTGAGAAATAAATTTTACCTTGATTTCACACACCCTGGCTCCATGACAGTCACATGAAACGACTCCATCTGGTGAGGCTCCCATGTATGGCCACCTTGAGTTTAACCAGCTAGTATCTGAAGTTACAAAGAAGATACGATCACCTTGATGATACTGTATTATCAAAACAAAAAAAATCATAATATTTTCAGTACATTAACTTACCTTTTTAATGGAGTTACTGTAGATCTCTGACCTACAGTGTAGAAATGCATATGACTCAACGTTAACACATACAACTCCAGCACGAATTTGGCTTTACAGAAGCTAAATATATTATTTTTAAGTAGATCCACGCACATAGAAATAACAGGGGGCTAACTAAACTTGTTGTTAGCATTAGCGATAGCGTAGTTAGCATAGGCTAATTACTAAATAAATAATACATCTCACTACTCACCCGGGCAGAAACAAGTCGACAACCATTTAAAGCTTCTTTTGATCCTAAATGGTTAACCCAAAACTCGTCCTCGCCAGTTTATTTAGGGCTTTGGCATACTTGCTGTAATCCATTCTGCTGTGTTTTGAACTGGGGAAAATCACTTCCTGCCCCGCATCTGAATTTCGCGCCACTTCCGGGTCACGTGATTGCAACCCAGCAATATTGATAACGCTGCCGGCTATATATAAATATCCATCCATCCATCCATCCATCTTCTTCCGCTTATCCGGGGTCGGGTCGCGGGGGTAGCAGCCTAAGTAGGGAGGCCCAGACTTCCCTCTCCCCAGCCACTTGGAGCAGCTCCTCCGGGGGAATCCCAAGGCGTTCCCAGGCCAGCCGAGAAACATAGTCCCTCCAGCGTGTCCTGGGTCTTCCTCTGGGTCTCCTCCCGGTGGGACATGCCCGGAACACCTCACCAGGGAGGCGTCCAGGAGGCATCCTAACCAGATGCCCGAGCCACCTCAACTGGCTCCTCTCGATGTGGAGAAGCAGCGGCTCTACTCCGAGTCCCTCCCGGATGACTGAGCTTCTCACCCTATCTCTAAGGGAGAGTCCAGCCACCCTGCGGAGAAAACTCATTTCAGCCGCTTGTATCCGAGATCTTGTTCTTTCGGTCATAACCCAAAGCTCATGACCATAGATGAGGGTGGGAACGTAGATCGATCGGTAAATTGAGAGCTTTGCCTTTCGACTCAGCTCTCTCTTCACCACGACAGACCGGTACAGCGCCCGCTTCACTGCGGACGCTGCACCTATCCGCCTATCGATCTCACGCTCCAGTTTTCCCTCATTCGTGAACAAGACCCCGAGATACTTAAACTCCTCCACTTGGGGCAGGACCTCCTCCCCGACCTGGAGAGGCATGCTACCCTTTTCCGGCTCAAGACCATGGCCTCGGATTTGGAGGAACTGATCCTCATCCCGGCCGCATCACACTCGGCTGCAAACCGCTCCAGCGAAAGCTGTAGATCACGATCTGATGAAGCCAATAGGACCACATCATCTGCAAAAAACAGAGAAGCGATTCCAAGGCCACCAAAACGGATCCTCTCAACACCTTGGCTGCGCCTAGAAATTCTGTCCATAAAAGTTATGAACAGAATCGGTGACAAAGGGCAACCTTGGCGGAGTCCAACTCTCACTGGAAACGAGCCTGACTTACTGCCGGCAATGCGGACCAAGCTCTGACACCGGTCGTACAGGGACCTAACAGCCCATATCAATGGGCCTGGTACCCCATACTCCCGGAGTACCCCCCACAGAACCCCCCGAGGGACGCGGTCGAATGCCTTTTCCAAGTCCACAAAGCACATGTAAACTGGTTGGGCAAACTCCCACGCGCCCTCCAGGACCCTGCTGAGGGTGTAGAGCTGGTCCTGTTCCACGACCAGCACGAAAACCACACTGCTCCTCCTGAATCCGAGGTTTGACTATCCGACGGACCCTCCTCTCCAGAACCCCTGAATAGACCTTACCAGGGAGGCTTAAGAGTGTGATCCCCCCTATAGTTGGAACACACCCTACGGTCCCCCTTTTTTAATTAAACAAGCAAATTAGGTGAGGTAGCTATTTTGAATTAAACAAGATAATTAGATGAGGCAGCCATTTTGAATTAAACGAGCAAATTAGGTGAGGCAGCCATTTTGATTGAACAAGCAAATTAGGTGAAACGGCCATTTTGATTGAACAAGCAAATTAGGTGAAACTGCCATTTTGATTGAACAAGCAAATTAGGTGAAACGGCCATTTTGATTGAACAAGCAAATTAGGTGAAACGGCCATTTTGATTGAACAAGCAAATTAGGTGAAGCGGCCATTTGAACAATTAAATTAGGTGAAGCGGCCATTTTGATTGAGATATTTAACTTATATTTGCTTACTGGTAGCTGACAATGATCCCTAATAGATTTTAATTGACAATCCAACATCCAAGATGGCCGACAAAGCAAAAAAGTAAAAATACTATAAAATTGTCAATTTTAGTGATGTTGAGCTGAAACTTGGTATGGTGATAGCTGAGAATGTTTCCTATCAAATGCTATATCAAAATCAAAAATCCAAGATGGCCACCATAGCTACTTTCAAATGGCTTTAACTCAGCCATCTTTATACATAAGCCCCTTTCATAAGACAGGTCGGTCCGGCTTTTATGCGTGTTCAAACCTCCAACGAGCATTCAGAAAACACGCAAACGCGGTTTGGCGGATTAAATTGACTCGCCTTTGATCCCCCTCTGACCCGCCACGGTTCATAGTGTCAGCCCCGGATCTGAGCCGCGCAGACCCTCTTCTGAATGCAAGACGCGCAATCCGCGCTCAGAATACAGATGCCATCAGTGTGCGACCGTAGTCAACAGGCAGATTTATATTAAAAATGACACAAAACCACTGCAAACTAGTTTCGCTGTTTTTCCCCCTCTAGCAGCAGCGTAGCGCGCTGAGTGTGTGTGCGTGTGAGTTTGAATAGGTTCTATTTGGGGTCTCGTGAACACGTTTGTGTATGTGAGTGTGTGTGTGCGCGCGCGTCCATTTATTTATTGCTGAGGAAATATTTAAAATACACGACACGACTGTAAGCTAGTTTCGTTGTTTTTCCCCCTCTAGCAGCGGCGTAGCGCGCTGAGTGTGTGTGTGTGTGCGTGCGCGCGCAGCCAGCTGTCCCATTTATTTATTACTGAGGAAATATTTAAAATAACACAACACGACAACTTGTACACATCTGTCCCACAAAAAATACGTTGCGGTTCAGTTCTGCTCAGCTCCACGCCTCTTTGAAGCCGCGTTGCAGCTGATCATATGAACACATTTCTTTGAGCGGGACATGCCCGCCTTCAACTGTTGTCTTATGAATGACCTGGGGTTAAATCTGGACTGGTCTGTGCGGGAATAGTGCGGGTTTGATTTATGAAAGGGGCTATAGAGAGCTGAAAATTGGTGAGGTTGTAGCTGAGGACATTCTCTATCACGTACGGAATCCAAATTAAAAATCCAAGATGGCCACCTTAGCTAAAAGAGAAAAAATGCCATAACTCTGCCATTTTTAGAGCTATTGAGCCAAAAGTTGGCAAATTGGTAGCTAAGACAAAATTAATTTACTACTAAGGTTTCAATGCCACAACAGGGGCACCAAAAAGGGGGAGGGGAAGAGGGCTTATGCCCACCCATAAACTTTCCTGGCCCCTTTAGTCAGTTTTTTCCACCTTGAGTTCTAAAGCTTTTGTTCAACGTGGATTTTTTTCTTTTTTGTTTGTTTCTCATGCATATTTGGGATTAGCATGCCTAAAAAATATAAAAACATTGTTTCTGTTAAAATAAAGTTAAAGTTAAATAAATTAATTAATACTCATTAAAAGCCCTGCATGTTAAACTAAACTGAGTATTCGCAGCAGAAATGTAAAATCCTCAAGTGAAATGCAAGTTCTCAGGATATGTTACTCCTAAATCCCATATTTTTAATTAGATTATATATGAAAACAGCTTTAAAAACAAACAAAAAACAAAACATAATTAATTTATGGTATGTGATTTTAGTGTACCGCCTCACAATTGTTAATCCCTCTGGCTAACGTTCAGAAAAAAATCTGGAGATGCCTCTCTGTTTGCATACCTTGACAGATCAGTTATTTTATGTTTAATAATATTTTTTTCCCCTTTTACGTATTTGTGTGACAGTTTAAGACGAATGTGGTTGAAAGAAGAAAAATGACCTAAATACTCAGATCTGAGAGGGGACGACGAGAAACAAACACAAGACATCTGAAAACCACAACGTGATGAGCAGAACCTCATTGAGATAAAAGTTCAACTTTAAAAGCTCATTTTGTAATGCTCATCATTTAAAACTAATAAAATAATGATAATCACCCAAACATAGCTGAATGTATTCATCCATTTCTTTACAGGCTTCTTCCTTTCCAGGTTGTCTGCAGCTAGTTCTGCCCCAAAAATAAAATGTATTTTTGTCAACAGATGAAAACCTCTGAATGAGATTTTTCTGGATTTTATAAAACACAAAACGTCCATAACTCTGTCATTTTTCTCTGTTTTTTGCAGATGATGTGGTCCTATTGGCTTCATCAGTGGTAGTTTACAGTACTTTATTAGCCTGGCAAGACATAAAGAAATACCTGAACATCCCTTCATTTATCTCGATTCGATCCCCTCTGACTTTAAACCCAGACCTACCAATCTCCGTTAGAAGTATTGGCTTACTGAATTGGTCTTCTTCTGGTCTGACTGATTTTTCTGATCTTTTGATTTCTGGATCTATTAAATCATTTAATCAAATCAGGGATGAGAGTAACATTCCTCAAAAAGATTTTTATAAATATCTTCAAATACGGCATTTTATGGAGTCATTGTTTAGGTCTAATGCTTTTCGTAGGGAGTTGACGGATCTGGAAAATACTCTGGTTTCAACCAAATCCCCCAAGGGTCTGATCTCTAAGTTCTATGTATCCTTACTTAGTTCTGAACCATCAAGTTTTGACTCTGTCAAGCGGCTATGGGAACAGGATCTGGAGGTGAAATTTAGTTCTTCAGATTGGCTTAAGATTTGCAATGGAACTTTTCCTCAATGTACTTCTATTTCTATACATGAGCAAAATTTTAAATTATTTTACAGATCTTACTATACCCCTGTTCGTCTTCAGAGAATGTTCCCCGACCGCTCCAACTTGTGCTGCAAATGTTTGAAGCATAGAGGTACTTTTTTCCACCTGTTCTGGTCATGTGACTTACTGCAGACTTTTTGGAAGGGCATCCATTCAGTGACTGAAAAGATTTTGGGTGGTTGCTTTTCTTTATCTCCTAAATTTTATCTTCTAAATGTCTTCCCTAATCATTTGGACGCACAGTCTAAATCTTTGTTTACAATTCTTTGCTTTCTTGCCAAGAAGTGTATTTTGCTACAATGGATTTCACCACATCCCCCCACAGTAAACATGTGGCTCACGCAGATATCTGTCATCCTTCCTTTAGAAAAGCTGACCCATGATCTTAATCACAAATCAGATGTATTTCTGACATTATGGGGTCCTCTTGAGTCTTTCCTGCTTGGTTCCTAGGATTTTAGTATTTAATTATGTTGTATAGCTCTATTTGTTCTTGTTGTTTTTTATTTTTTTATTTTATTATTGCTGTTCCTCGTTTATTTTGATGGCTGTAAGGCGATATCGACTGGAGGAAGAGTCTGAGACCTTAATTCTTGTTTATGTGGAGTATTTTGTTGTAGTTCTGTTTTTGTATGTGGGTGTGTGTGTGTGTGTGTGTGTGTGTGTGTGTGTATATGTAGACAGCACAGGGTTTTTCTTGTTTTTTGTTGTTGTTGTGTTGTAAATAATTGAAAATCAATAAAAAATATATAAAAAAAAAAAAAAAGGTTTTACTCCAGTGCATTCTTTTTGAAGGTGCCATTAGTGATCTTCAAACGTGAGAAGGACGTAGCGCGCAGAATGGAGTTTGACGGGTTGTATGTGACATGGCAGCCTCCAGNAGGCATACTAATCCCAAATATGCATGAGAAACAAACAAAAAAGAAAAAAATCCACGTTGAACAAAAGCTTTAGAACTCAAGGTGGAAAAAACTGACTAAAGGGGCCAGGAAAGTTTATGGGTGGGCATAAGCCCTCTTCCCCTCCCCCTTTTTGGTGCCCCTGTTGTGGCATTGAAACCTTAGTAGTAAATTAATTTTGTCTTAGCTACCAATTTGCCAACTTTTGGCTCAATAGCTCTAAAAATGGCCGAGTTATGGCATTTTTTCTCTTTTAGCTAAGGTGGCCATCTTGGATTTTTAATTTGGATTCCGTACATGATAGAGAATGTCCTCAGCTACAACCTCACCAATTTTCAGCTCTCTATAGCCCCTTTCATAAATCAAACCTGCACTATTCCCGCACAGACCAGTCCAGATTTAACCCTCCCCAGGTCATTCATAAGACAACAGTTGAAGGCGGGCATGTCCCGCTCAAAGAAACGTGTTCATATGATCAGCTGCAGCGCGGCTTCAAAGAGGCGTGGAGCTGAGCAGAACTGAACCGCAACGTATTTTTTGTGGGACAGATGTGTACAAGTTGTCGTGTCGTGTTATTTTAAATATTTCCTCAGTAATAAATAAATGGGACAGCTGGCTGCGCGCGCACACACACACACACACACACACACACACACACACTCAGCGCGCTGCGCCGCTGCTAGAGGGGGAAAAACAGCTAAACTAGCTTACAGTCGTGTCGTGTATTTTAAATATTTCCTCAGCAATAAATAAATGAAGCACGCACGCGCACACACACACTCACACACACAAACGTGTTCACGAGACCCCAAATAGAACCTATTCAAACTCACACGCACACACACTCAGTGCGCTACGCCGCTGCTAGAGGGGGAAAAACAGCGAAACAAGTTTATACAGTGGTTTTGTGTCATTTTTAATATAAATCTGCCTGTTGACTGCGGTCGCACACTGATGGCATCTGTATTCTGAGCGCGGATCGCGCGTCTTGCATTCAGAAGTGGGTCTGCGCGGCTCAGATCCAGGGCTGACACTATGAACCGTGGCGGGTCAGAGGGGGATCAAAGGCGAGTCAATTTAATCCGCCAAACCGCGTTTGCGTGTTTTCTGAATGCTCGTTGGAGGCTTGAACACGCATAAAAGCCGGACCGACCTGTCTTATGAAAGGGGCTTATGTATAAAGATGGCTGAGTTAAAGCCATTTGAAAGTAGCTATGGTGGCCATCTTGGATTTTTGATTTTGATATAGCATTTGATAGGAAACATTCTCAGCTATCACCATACCAAGTTTCAGCTCAACATCACTAAAATTGACCATTTTATAGTATTTTTACTTTTTTGCTTTGTCGGCCATCTTGGATGTTGGATTGTCAATTAAAATCTATTAGGGATCATTGTCAGCTAACAATAAGCCAAATATAAGTTAAATATCTCAATCAAAATGGCCGTTTCACCTAATTTAATTGTTCAAATGGCCGCTTCACCTAATTTGCTTGTTCAATCAAAATGGCCGCTTCACCTAATTTGCTTGTTCAATCAAAATGGCTGCCTCACCTAATTTGCTCGTTTAATTCAAAATGGCTGCCTCATCTAATTATCTTGTTTAATTCAAAATAGCTACCTCACCTAATTTGCTTGTTTAATTCAAAAAGGAGGACCGTAGGGTGTGTTCCAACTACAGTTTAGGGGGATCACACTCTTAAGCCTCCCTGGTAAGGTCTATTCAGGGGTTCTGGAGAGGAGGGTCCGTCGGATAGTCGAACCTCGGATTCAGGAGGAGCAGTGTGGTTTTCGTGCTGGTCGTGGAACACTGGACCAGCTCTACACCCTCAACAGGGTCCTGGAGGGCGCGTGGGAGTTTGCCCAACCAGTTTACATGTGCTTTGTGGACTTGGAAAAGGCATTCGACCGCGTCCCTCGGGGGGTTCTGTGGGGGGTACTCCGGGAGTATGGGGTACCAGGCCCATTGATATGGGCTGTTAGGTCCCTGTACGACCGGTGTCAGAGCTTGGTCCGCATTGCCGGCAGTAAGTCAGGCTCGTTTCCAGTGAGAGTTGGACTCCGCCAAGGTTGCCCTTTGTCACCGATTCTGTTCATAACTTTTATGGACAGAATTTCTAGGCGCAGCCAAGGTGTTGAGAGGATCCGTTTTGGTGGCCTTAGAATCGCTTCTCTGTTTTTTGCAGATGATGTGGTCCTATTGGCTTCATCAGATCGTGATCTACAGCTTTCGCTGGAGCGGTTTGCAGCCGAGTGTGATGCGGCCGGGATGAGGATCAGTTCCTCCAAATCCGAGGCCATGGTCTTGAGCCGGAAAAGGGTAGCATGCCCTCTCCGGGTCGGGGATGAGGTCCTGCCCCAAGTGGAGGAGTTTAAGTATCTCGGGTCTTGTTCACGAATGAGGGAAAACTGGAGCGTGAGATCGATAGGCGGATAGGTGCAGCATCCGCAGTGAAGCGGGCGCTGTACCGGTCTGTCGTGGTGAAGAGAGAGCTGAGTCGAAAGGCAAAGCTCTCAATTTACCGATCGATCTACGTTCCCACCCTCATCTATGGTCATGAGCTTTGGGTTGTGACCGAAAGAACGAGATCTCGGATACAAGCGGCTGAAATGAGTTTTCTCCGCAGGGTGTCTGGACTCTCCCTTAGAGATAGGGTGAGAAGCTCAGTCATCCGGGAGGGACTCGGAGTAGAGCCGCTGCTTCTCCACATCGAGAGGAGCCAGTTGAGGTGGCTCGGGCATCTGGTTAGGATGCCGGGCATGTCCCACCGGGAGGAGACCCAGAGGAAGACCCAGGACACGCTGGAGGGACTATGTTTCTCGGCTGGCCTGGGAACGCCTTGGGATTCCCCCAGAGGAGCTGCTCCAAGTGGCTGGGGAGAGGGAAGTCTGGGCCTCCCTACTTAGGCTGCTACCCCCGCGACCCGACCCCGGATAAGCGGACGAAAATGGATGGATGGAATTCAAAATGGTTGCCTCACCTAATTTGCTTGTTTAATTCAAAATGGCTGCCTCACCTAATTAGCTTGTTTCATTCAAAATGGCTGCCTCACCTAATTAGCTTGTTTAATGAAGTCGAAGACGCAAATTCAACAATGACAGGACTCACGGCTGCATCGAATCACTCAACTGTCCACCTGGATACAGCTGCATCGAATCACTCATCAACTGTCCACCTGGATATGAGGCACCCCTTTCCTCAGCTCTTCCTGTTTGCCCGTTGCCAGTCTAGTCGCCTCCCTCCACCTCCCCGTCTCCTCCCGGGGTTTCTGGTTCCTCGGTTCTCCCCTGTTCTTCGTCCCGCCTCCGCCGCCTGGGGTTGTCCTGCTCGCCTTCGTCTTGGTCCTGCTGCTGTGTGCGTTCCTGCTTCCTGTTCCCTGCGACCCAGCCGGTCATGGCAGATGGCCGCTTGTCCTGAGCCTGGTTCTGCTGGAGGTTTCTTCCTCTCGAGGGAGTTTTTCCTTCCCACTGTCGCTTCGTGCTTGCTCAGGATGGAGGTTCTGCGCTGGTGTTCGTCTCAGGGTTGTCCGGAGCCGTCGGCCGCTGGCTGGCCGTCATTCACGTACCGGTGGGATGGATTGGACGTCTGCGATCCCTTCTCCACCACCGGGTTCGGGTCCCGGGGGGTAGATATCCATAATCTATCTCCCTATGCCGGACATTCAAGCTCTCAGCAGTCCGGCATGCATGCCCTCCGCCGGGGCCCGAGCACCAAAGAAACCTTAATCAATAAAACATTTTAATTGTATTCTCTCTCTCTCTCTCGTTTTGTGAGTCTCTTCAGGTTGAAATTCAAAATGGCTGCCTCACCTAATTAGCTTGTTTAATTCAAAATGGCTGCCTCACCTAATTAGCTTGATCAGATGGTAAAGCCTCTGAATGCCCTGGGGTGGTGCTTGTAGTGGTCTGTTATCAGCTCTGGAGCAGTTTTTGATGGGGGGGGGAGTACATCACTTCGCAGAGGTATAAGGTCAGGAACAGTGCTTTATTTTGCAGCAGTGCTTTGTTGAGAACACCTGTCAGATGATCACCAGGACTCAAATGTTCCTCACGGAACTGAAGGTGCATAATTCCCTTGTCAATTGTGTTACTATAAGTGTATCGATGTGATTCATTGTCTCTCTGCAGAGAGGAAGGATGCTTTACCTCAACACACAGTTATACCATCTGTTCTTTGGCAACAACATGTTTCTCATCACATTGTTAATTTTCCTCCATGACACAAGTCTTTGTCTACAATAGACTGGTGAGCATTTGGGACTGCAGCATGTGTTCATTAGATTACACCAGATCAGAGACCACATCTGTCTTTGTTTGTCTTCAAAATAAAGGATGACAGAGAAAAAAACGGACGGAGGAGGCTATTAGTCACGTCAGTGGGTCCTTCAGACAAAAGAAGGCCCTGGAGCCCCAAAGCTTCAGGTGTCATCAGTTTATGTGACGTCATTGGTAAATTAAGCTTTTCTATCCTAATTCCTTAATCCTTATTTATCAAGGATTTATTTACAAACAGGTTCATTCAAAATAATTAGTTGGTAACAATTATTAAAAGTTAAATTTTAAACACCTAAATAAGAAAAAAAGCCTATTTTTTTGTACAGTAAATGTAAACAAGTGGTTATGATTTGATCAGATTCTATTCATGCACATTTTTTCGTTGCCAGAAGCATTGTAAGCTGTGGATCTCCAAACATATACTATTATTTTCAAGATGAAATTACAGTTAGGCTTTTCTGAAGTACAGTTTTGTGTAAAAGTCTTAACCAATTAATATATTACCTGTTACAGATAGCTCTTTGAACGTCCTCATTTAGGAGAAATAGAGCTTAACTCTGACTAGACTATCAAGTTAACAACTAGTCTGAGTGAGGCCAACAACAGTTTATTGCTATCGCTTTTGCAATATTACCAACAGTTTTGCGTTGCACAGTTGTTTTTTATTTACAAATTCAGTTGTGGCTAGCTGTGGGGCTAAAGGTGCTGCCTGTGGCACTGCTAGCAGGAATTGTGTAATGTTTCTGCTGAAATAACTACTTAATGATAAAAAGATATTGTACGATGCCAGTAATCCACTTTGGTTTGGGTTTTGCTCGAACAAGCTCTTGGTTCATTAGTCCAGTTAAAATTGAACTTTATTTCTATAAACTGAGGTCCTTAAAAGAGCTAGGTACAACAGGTAACTAGGAATGTACGATATGACATAAAATTCATATCACAATATGTATTGTGAAGGGTGGCGATAACGATATATATCACAATATGTTTTTGGTATAAAACTTGCAATAGGAATGAAAAAAAGCATAGGGTGTCCTTTTGCCATAATTTATTTTGAAAACTGCTATATCACAAAATAATCTCTATTAAGAAAATTTCACTACTAGGTCCAGAGAGTTTTTAAATAATTAACAACTCAAGCATTAGGCTTCTTTCTTGTAGTGCAAAACAGTGCAAAATATATCTTGTGTAGTTTTAGCCATAAGTTTTAAACTAAAGAATATGTTGTTAACTCTTAACAGTTTCCAATATTGTCACTTAAGAAATGAACAGTAACAGAGCAGCATTTTACACTGAAAACACTTCACCCTCCAACCCTCTAGTGGGCGTCTCCTTCAGCTTTAAGGAGAGCTGACAAGGCAACCAGTTTCCTCTGTGGCTTTGACCAGAGGGTCTCGCAGTAAAATCACACAGCACAGAGTTCTGTTCACAGATCAGAGGGCAGGTTTCTCTAAAGCTGACCAACGTTTACTTTAACTTTAGACCAAAAAAACAAAAAAACTTTCAACAGGACACAGCGTTTTGCGCATGCATCCGAATGGCAACACTACGGCAAGCCGGACGTAGCTTATAGCTTCACTACTTAGCACTCGAAGAAAATACTTTAACACCACTTATGCACAGTTTTCAACACAAAAATGTAACGATTAACTCTGACAACTCTGAAGTACACTTCAACACCAGTTATGCGCAGTTTTAAACTAAAAAAGGGTAAAGATTAAATCAGACGACTCTGATTTTCTGCGGTTAGCCGGTAGAAGACAGATCGCTATCGTAGGCTAAATTTCTATCGTTTCTACTGTGTACCATTTATATCGCGCATTCCTACAGGTACCATGTTTATTGTTCATAATTACAGGATGTCACTTCAAAATATCTGGACTATTGTTTGAACCTGAGTTTGAAGGTTGATAATATCATGCAAAAATAAATATCCAAATTGTTATATAGAGTTCACATATTAATTTTATTATTCATTCAACCTTTATTTAGACAAATAAGTCACATTGAGCCTCGAAGACTCATTTACAAGTGAGATCTGTTTAGACAGACAAAAAGTAATGAAATTAGACACATTAGGAAATGAAGGCGAAAAAATTCCTATTAAAATCTTTCTTCATGCCTGAGAAAAAAATTATAATATTAAAAAACAACTCACACAGATAAGTACATAGTGACAGACATTCTGCAGATGAGGGGAGACACCGAGAACGATGAGCAATGTTCATAGATGCTCTCGAGGTCACTGTAAGAGTTCTGATAAGGATGGAATAATCAACAGCTCCCTCCGATGAGATCCGTAAAAATTCACGAGGATGTCGATAATTTTACATTAACACATATTATGTTTAAATGTTCTCTGACCAAATACTAATATACTATTGTTATGTAATGTTTCCTCTGTGTTTTGATGTTAACAATTTTGGAGCGCTGACATTTGCCAATAGTTCATTGTTAACAATATCAGGTTATTAGCATGCTAATGTTACCATTGGTCAATACTGTTATGTCCCAGGGGATTATTATTTAAGCCCCATTATGTTTGTTTATGTTGGCTGCCACCTGCGCCACATTTTTGTAAACAAAAATAGTCCACTCTGCTTGAATAGCAGAGTTAGTTCACTCTGTGAACTGCGCATTGATCCCGCCTATAAAAAGGTTAGGCAGAGACCTGTAGAGCGCAGAGGTTCTGTGATAGGAAGCTGAGTTTTGGTAAAAGTAAGAAGAGTCTGTGAAACAGATTGTTGGGACCAGGTGTGTTCTCTGCCCACCCTGACCGTGTGGTTATCGCTCCAAAAGGGAGATATGTTTGAGCAGGTGCTTGCTCGTGTGGTGCTCTAGTACAAAACTAGTAGCGTGTGTTTTGAGCAGAGGCTTGCTCATGTGGAGCTCTAGTGCAAACTAGCAGCTGTTGTGTGGCTGACTGTGGAGGGCCAGCTGGTGTGGTTGATTGTACATTTTTGCTGTTTTCTTTATGAGTACTTTTTCTGACCTGGTGAGTTTGGTAGTCCCATTTTTCGTTCCAACCTCATAGCTGGGAGTTTTTGGCCGTTAGACCAACACTCTGACAAGCTTCGACGTCCCTAACCAGGGGTTGGCCCTGCCAGGTGTCGTTATGTTAATTTTGGCCGACTCATCAGGTCCAACTTTCATTTACTACTTTTTTTGCTAGTGACACGGGGCAAGAAGAAGGTGAGCTCCTGTGCCTTTTGTTTTCTCCACAGAAGGGAGCTGATTGCTGATACCTCGCCCGCTGACAGAGGAAATTAACTGAAAAATAAACTTTTAACCCTTCTTGATGTCTCGTGTCCTCTTATATATGCTATGTTCCTTGTGGACATAACAAACACCTACAGGTACATTATCATGCCTTGCTAACAATATCATTGTTGTTAGCATTCTAATGTTAATGCCTACATTACCATGCCATGCTAACAATATCTGGTTGTTAGCATGCTAATGTTAGCATTGGTCAATACCTACATTACCATGCCCTGTTAACAATATCAGGTTGTTAGCATCATGCTAATAGCATGCTAATGTTAGCATTGGACAATACCAACATTACTATGCCCTGCTAACAATATCAGGTTGTTAGCATGCTAATATTAGCATTATTCAATATCTTCATTACCAAACCCTGCTAACAATATCAGATTATCATTATGCTAATAATAGTATGCTAATGTTAGCATTGGTCAATACCTACATTACCATGCCCTGCTAACCATAGACATTATATATAGGTAGACTGAGCATAGCCTGCTCCGGCGCAGGATTTAGGGCGGCCATCTTGGAGTTGTCACCCTCGTACTTTGCTGAACAAAAACAACAGAGATTCCTCAGCTCTGCTCGGATTATTCGTGTTCAAATCAAAGAACTGTTGATGTCAGGGACCGGGGGATAACTTTTCACAAGTAAGATGAACATATTATTGTTAGTATTTTGTTAATATAATATTACTGTACTGTATTTATGCCCACAGCAAAATGACAACAAATGTTAGCAACCGGTGTTCAGCCGGCAGTGACTGCTAGCTGAGATATGACAGGAATATGTTTCAAACAGACCTACTCACAATTTCTGTAGCTTTGGTTAATTATCATTATCAACAAATATTAATCACATTCGGAGTTTTATGTTCTTTGAAATAAGATCAAAAATAGTGAGTGTAACATTTTTCTGAATGTTTCTATTGAGAATGAACTTTCTGATTTTTCTGAATGCTCTGAAGGCAACAAGGCTCCTTAGTTTCATCTGTTGTCTTTTTATTTTGCTTTGTTATAACAGTTATGTGCAGATTAGCCAGTACAAAATAACTTCAATTAACTCACTAAATCACAGTACAGTACATGTATATGAATAAAATAACATGGACCTCATTCAGACAATGTTTTTGTGTACATACTCCCAGATATCACATTTTTGTTTTAATGGTTTCCAAAAGATAAAGAGATGAGGAAGAGGTGGGAAATAGCTTTGAGGAGGGATGGATTCACTGCAAGTGATTCATCTGTTCTATGCAGTGAGCATTTCAAAACGGAGGAATTTGACAGAACTGGTCAGATTGTCAGACTGAGCTGATGTGATACTATCAAATTTCAGCTTCCCAGTTCACTTTCAAAGA
>JBBPBX010000331.1:79670-115222 GCA_038048925.1 Garcialebias charrua
TATATATGTATATATATATATGTATATATATATATATATATATATATATATATATATATATATATATATATATATATATATATATATATATATATATATATATATATATATATATATATATATATTAGGCATGTAACGGTTGTAATGGGTTTACCGAACCGTTCGGTACACCACGTTCGGTTCGGTCCACCTGCGTACCGTTTCGGTTATTTTTTCACTCATTAAACGTTCTTAACAGGTGAATATATGCACCGCGGAACAAAATTTCCTGGGCGCGTTTCAGCACGGACCTATTTTCGCGTGGCACGCGCAGCATTTAGCCGTTAGCATCTCGTGCGGTCTCCTGTTTTTGAACGTTATAGCTTTCTTCAAAAGACGAGCGCACGCGCAGCTTGTGTGGACTTTGCTTCATGAAGACTGCAGCAGCTGCTTGAGTGACGCAGCAGCAACACGTCACGTGAACGCGCTGGAAACTGTCATCCGAACGTGAACAGCAGCTGCATTAAAACTACTTCATCCGAACGTGAACGAAGAGCTGCATTAAAACTCCTTCATCAGGTAATCAGAGCGGTCCAGAGCAATAAACACAAGCTGTATGAGTTTTTAAATCTCTGAATCTGTCTGAACGTTGTTATATGCGCAGGGTTTAAAGTTACTGAGCGTCGCTATGAGACATTCATCACGTCAACACTTCAAAAAGTTCAGCTCTTTATGAAAAAACTAACTGATGTTGTCAACAACAAGCCCTGGACCAGATTAAAGCCCTGCCATGATGATGAAGAGTGAGAGATTCAATTGTTGAAGAGGTATTGTTTTATTATTATCTAAATAATCTTTTTTTTTAAATCATAATCTTATCCACAATATTCCTGAAGGTGGCACTGTATTTGCGATTATGGGACTTACTTCCGTTTGACCCCGGAAGTAGAATTTCTGCATTGGCTCCTCGTTGTTTACTTGTTTATCTGTGCGCGTCGTTGAAGTTCTGTTAAAGTTCTGTTTTCTGTTATTTTGAGCTAAAATTGTCACGAAGATGTCTTGTGGAGCTCTGGTACCTGTTGCGCTGTTCGTGGCTGTAAGAATAATCAGACGAAGCTGAATTTGTGGCTGCAACTAGTGTGTGTTGAACAGGCTCCGAAAACAAAAACCCGCATCCTTCTTTGTGGCTGGGCTACGAGAAACCACCTGAAAAAAAGACTCTGTATCCTCAGAGGATCGAGAACACCAGGTATGATTTGAGACAGCTTTTAGTGTTATGATTTTATGTAGTCAGTGATTAAATGATACTAATATTTTCGTGCATAACTGGCAAATAAACACACGCACCTATATACTGTATGTATGCTGTCTGTGTATATTTATTTATACTGTATATATAATATAGGTGTGTGTTGTGTTTATTTATATATATATATAATATAGGTGTGTGTGCTTATTTATATATATATATAGATGTGTGTTTATATATAATATAGGCGTGTGTGTTTATATATATATATATATATATATATAATATAGGTGTGTGTGTGTGCGTGGGTTTCTTTTATATATAATCTAGGTGTGTTTGTGTGTGTTTATTTATATATATATATATAATCTAGGTGTGCGTGTGTGTGTGCGTTTATTTATATATATAATCTATGTGTGTGTGTGTTTAGTTATATATATATATATAGGTGTGTGTGTGTTTGTGTGTGTTCATAAATGAACCCTAATGTTTGTATACTGTACTTTTCTTTTCCTCCTTTCTGTTATATTTCTGCATAAGGTGAGTTCCAGGGATGGATGGATGACGCTCCAGTTGGTCCAGGGATGGATGACGCTCCAGTTGGTCCAGGGATGGATGACGCTCCAGTTGGTCCAGAAGTTTGTGTGCAGTTATGTACCACAGCAACAAATGAGTGAAAATATAATTTCTATAAATAAATCTGCGTTTGAAGTGCATTTGGTGTTGCTGTGTTTCACCTTCTTTATTTCAATAAGATACGTTGTTTAATGTCTAATGAGAAGTTCTACTGCAAATAAAAAAACTAGATGTGATTGTTTTTTTGGCAACTTACCAGTTTAGTTTTTTATTGACAAGTACAAAACTTAAAAACATGCACGTTGCTGTGGTTCCTCCTCCAGGAGGAGATTGATAAGAATAAAAGCTATAATTATAAATTTTAGGCTGATTGGTAACTCTAAATTGACCCTGGGTGTGAGTGAGACAGGTCCCTCTTGTAAATGAGTCCCCGTGGCTCAACGAGGCAAGCCTGTATAAATAAAGGTTGAATGAATGAATGAATAAACTAAAAACATTTGAAACTGAATACAATATGAGAACTGTGGGTGATTTGATGTCTTTTAATGAAAATGATTGGCTGCAGAATAAATACAAGAATAAATACCAGGTCAAATACACTCAACAAGAAATGATGGGCAGTTTCTGATTTTAAACAAACTGGAACAGATTCCTCATCATGTGGGACCACTGGACGACCACTGGACGACCACTGGACGACCACTGGACGACCACTGGACGACTGGCGCAAGCAGCAAACCCCTCCGGAATCCAAGACGATGGAACTCGGCCCTTCACTCGTCTGTACCTTAAAAAAAAAAAATAAAACTGTCATGTTTGCATCACAAAGTCTAAAATAAGACCAAGTTTGCTACTCAAAGTAGAAAGAATAAATACAGTTGCTCCTACATTTTTTACTCATTCACAAAGATATACTGTAATGTTCAATTTTATATTGATTTCAGTAATTTTATCTTAGATTTACTTTAATATTTTTGAATTATTGTGCCAGGTGCTTGTGTCATTACTTGTTCTTCTGCTCCTGCGTCTCAGAGTAAGTGTGTCTGTCAACTTCAGCGTGGGAGACCAGTCTGTGACTTGTGTGCAGGCCTTCCTGAAAAAATAAATATTTCAATAGAACAAATGTAGTAATAACCAAAAGATGAACTTGTGTTATGGAATATTTTCTGTACAAACAGCATCCCACTGCTTTATTCACATGAGAGTAACAGGGACCTACAATCAAAACAGTACTACAGTATGTATGTGCAGTATGTATGTATATACTGTATATATAGTGTGCATACAGTATACACATACACACAGCATATGTATGTACTGCAAATGTATTACACACACATGTAGTTATATTATTTATCCACAGATTTGTTTAGTAAATACTTTAACAGATGCTAACGCTACATGCTAAGCTAACCACAGCTAGTAGACAATGCTAAATCATGAAGAAAAAACAACAACAGCTCCAACACAGAGAAAATTATACTCTCACATTGTTCTGAAATTGTTTCACAAAATGATTTATGTAGAATATTTTGTTTACCGGAGAAAACGTGATCTGAACACGACGTCTTCGAGAGCAGATCAGACAGAGGAGGGGCAGCTGTCAGCTCCTCCGATGGAGATAAATCCTTCACGTTTACTTATTTTTGGGACTAAGTGAAAACTGCGCTTTGAACAAACGTCTACCCGACAGGAACACCCACTGACCCAACACGAAGTAACCATTGTAATTAATTAGAAATAAACAAAACAAAAAAAACAAACGTGATAAATACAGCCAGTAGACTGGGCTTTAACTGCTGCTCTCACTTCCGGCGGAAGTCGTTCCCATAATTCGCGCAAGGCATCATGGGGCGTAGGAATATTGTGGATTAACTTGGTTTTTTTTAATCTCTTTTGTTTTTTATTTCCAGTCTGTGACAGAGGTAAATCCACCTGCAGCTAAGTGATGACTGAACTGAACTCTGAACTGTTCCCACAGTCCCACCTGTCCCACCAAGAAGAAGTTGTCAGTACAGTACAGTAATGAGGACAAATACAGCCACACTGCTGCTACTGGACAAAAACTTGATTAGTTAGATTGTAAACAGTCTGTTGCTGCTCATTGTTCTGACTGTTATTGTATTTATTAAGATTTTTATTATTGTTAATACAGGTAGTCCCCGATTTACGAGCGCTCTGATCTACGAGGTTCCAGACTTACGAGCTGGCGAATTTTTGGAAAAAACGCAAAAAATACTGAGTTTTCATGTGTTTTTTCACCACAGTTCGTTAGCTAAACATGTGGACACACGTTTCCGATCATTTTTATGCACTCATAAGCAGTTTTTTGATGAAAAACGAGTGTTTGTAGTCGCGCTAGCGAAACCGTTCCAATTTACGAGCGAAATTCCGGACTTACGAGAGACATGGCAACCGTTCCGAAATACGAGATTTCCGGTTTACGAGCGCCTCGTTGTAACGGATCTCGCTCGTAAATCGGGGACTACCTGTATATTTTATTTATTGTAGAGTGCTGTTTATTTAAAATCAGAGTCAGAGTCAGAGAGTCTTTATTGTCATTTGCACCGCATGTGGTACATGTGATGAAAACGAGATTATGTACACGTGGTCCCAGTTACATCCAACAACAAATGCAAGAGAAAAACAGTAATAACATCTAGAATTAACTAAGAAAAACATCAACTAGAAATACACTAAGCCCTAATATAGTGGAAAAACATCATTATAAACAGCAGCACGAACACGAGTCTGTATGAGCAGATGGTCACAGATGAACACAGCAACAAGAAAAACAGATCAGCATCAGCATGATGTGATATTTTGCAGTGTTTATTTTTATTTTATTTTTATTTATTCATTCATGAGTCTAACAGCCTCAGGGTAGAAGCTGTTCCTCAGTCTAGTGGTTCTACATTTGATGCTCCTCAACCTCCGTCCTGAGGGGAGTGGGGCAAAGAGTGAGTGTGCTGGGTGAGTGAGGTCTTTCATGATGCAGGTGGCTCTTTTCCTGCATCTGGAGGTGTAAATGTCTGTGATGGTGGGGAGACTGACTCCGACAGACCTCTGTGCAGCCTTCACCACTCTCTGTAGAGCTTTCCTCTCTGCAACTGTGCAGCCTCCATGCCACACGTTGATGCTGGAGCACAGGACGCTTTCCACTGCACACCTGTAGAACGAGGTGAGAACTGGGCTGCTCAGACCAGCACGTCTCAGTCGTCTGAGGAAGTAGAGTCTTTGATGACCTTTCTTGATCAGGCTGGTGGTGTTGTTGGTCATCCAAATGGGTCACTTTTATTTATTACTACAATACAATACAAACATATTTTTGGCACATTTTCAAAATAAACATTTTGTAAGTCTTTATTTTGTAAAAAAAATAAAAAAAAATTTGTACCGAAAAAACCCGAAAATAAACCGAACCGAGCTCTCCTTGTAGTTGAACCGAACCGAAATGTGATTTTAGCGTACCGTTACACCCCTAATATATATATATATATATATATATATATATATATATATATATATATATATATATATATATATATTTTATGTTTAATCATGTTAGCTTTAGGGTCATGGTCTAAGACCTCTCTGTACTAATGGGAGTATTTAGCAAAAATAATTTACAACTTCGTTTGAACTTCACATTTCCATCCAAACAAGATCCTGATTTAAATTTCTAAATTTAAAAAAATTTATTATTATTTTCATTTTTAGTGTCAGTGTAGATTCATGCCACGTTTCATTTTACTTGGGCTCTGAAAATTACATTACTGTGTCCTCTTTCAATTCAATTCAGTATAACTTTATTGTCCATAAAAAAATTAAATTCTTTATTCATTTTCAGTTAAAATTGAATAATTATTAAGACAAAAAAATTTTTTACAGAGAAAATGAAAGGCAGCAGAAAGAAGAAATAAATCTTATAACATCTGCTCCTTTAAAAAGAAAAGAAAATACTTATGAAATAAAATACATTTAAACATAAATAGTCTTTACGGTATATAACATAACAATCCAAAAACCGACTCCGTGCCAAGAACAACCGATTTCAATAAGAATATGCTAAACAATTTAATATTTTTTCAATAAACTACTTTTTAACATTTTCTTAAACAATAACATTGTGTAAGCTTTTTTACAATTATTATCCAAAACAATCCACAGTTTTATTCCTTGAACTGATGTATATCGTTCCTTTGAATTTCTTCGAATTTTTGGTTTCACAAATAAATTAAATAAAATGGAGATTTGGCTTTGACATCTCGCTCATAAAAACCAACACAAGAGGAAAAAATGTCATAAAACTTAAATAATAATAATAATAAATCTAAGCCAATAACAAAATGTTGCTGCTTTTTATTCAATCAAACACTGTAACAATGTATTTGGTAATAGAGGTTAGAGAGACGTATTCGTACTATTTATTTAATAAGACAGATCTTTACAGAAGTAATAATGTAAGCTTTATTACCGTACTGCAGTTGTTACAGCTTTTTGTGTAATTGACAGCCATACTGGATTTTGAGGTTATGATTGGAGGGAAAAAAAAACCAATTTACAAATTAAGTATCTTAACTTTGGGGTTGCGGCTAATTTTTACAAACTAGAACAAAAAAAATCAGACTTTTGAGCACAAACTAAATGCATCATTATCATATATCACATTCTGAGAACAAAATTAAGGACCATGGGAGACCGGGCTTTCAGTGTGGCTGCCCCCCGCCTATGGAACTCTCTTCCTGACTGCCTGAGAGCTCCACAGTCACTGGTTGACTTTAAGAGTGGGTTGAAGACCTTGCTTTTTAAGCGAGCATACTCTGCCTCCTCATGATTCTATCTTTGATCTTAGTTGATACTGTTATTGATTTTACTCGTTTTATCACTTGTTTTATTTGACCTTTAATTTTGTTGCACTTTGTAGCACTTTGAGATTTTCATTAATAAAAAGTGTGTTATAAATGGGCGGGGCTGGCATTCCGCTCTCCCTGGGGCTGCTTGGACTCGGGTGTCCTGTCCTGTCGGCAGGGAGAGGGTTGGGCTGATTCTTGGATGTCGGCTACTCTCCACCCCAGAATGAATGGGCCTACCTCCTGGGTTTGGGTACGGGCTCCCCCATGTAGGGGGCAGGTACAGTCTTGGACCTAGGGGGTATAGAGTGTGCATCAGGATTATGAATGGAACGTGTCATTATTGTTTGTCTTTGTGTGAATGAGGATGAGGGTGGGTCTGAGTGAGTGTGTCTGTGTATGAATGCCTAATTGTCAGGCTGGGATTTGGACTGCCCCTCTCTGTTACATCTAAGGCTACTTGATGTCGCGCTCCTACCGCGTGGCCCCCTAGTGGGGTGTCCTTTTGCCTGCGGGCGGGCTAGGGGCCCTTGCGCTTGGGCGTGTGTCGGCTCGGCCTGGTGGCTGCCTGATGGGGCTCGGGTCCTCTGGTCCTATCGGGTCTGGGCCTGAGGGGTGGGTGTCCCCTGGCCTCGGTGCCCGGGCCTGGGGCTACGTCAGTGCAGCGGGCTCCGGCGGGGGCCTGTGGGCTTGTCGCTGTTGGCCCCCCGGGTCATTGTATGTGGTCGCTGGTGGGGCTCATCCGGTTCTTCCCCTTGGTCGGATCTGGGGTACTTTCAAACCAAACTTGCGCTCAGTGCGAGTGGCTCGTCCTGTTCGGGTGGCCCTGGGGACTCAGGCCTCGGGGTACTTCCTGGGCTCTTGGGCTTTGATCGCCCCTTCGTCGGCCTCGGGCTTTGGGGGGACGGATCTCTGATGCTTCACAGTCGCTACTAAATGTTCTATTGGAGGAACCTTATTCACTTACGGTATGCATGCTCACAAATGGATGCAGGGATGTATATGTAGATATCATATGCAGATATATAGATGGATATGTGATATGAATGCATATGTATGTATACTGTATATATATTTGTAGGTATGGGTATGTTTATTTATAAAAATCTACTGCAAGGTCATGAATATTATTAGTCTTTATGCATGTATGTTTCGTTGCTGTGTTCTGTCATGTGCTTTGCAGGATTGCGGACGGAGGTTAGGTGTGTTTGCCTTGTGTTCTTTTTGTGGATGATTGTTGTTTTGTTGTCTTACTTTCTATCTTTTCTTTCTCTCTATTAAAAAAAATACATATCGGTGTGAGAGGATGGCTATAAGGTGAGAAGGGAGGCCATCTATAAATGGAGAAAAAAAAATCATTATTATTATTATATGTAGCTTTGGAGATAATACAATTACAGTAATCACCTACTTTGTGCATGGCAATCATTGCTTTTTGCACTAGAAGCAAACAATAAATAAATGAACAACAGCACATTTGTAGGTTTTTAAAACTCTGTTCAGATTACTTAAATAGCTTCACGTCACAACAAAAGTCATCTCCGGGCACCATGGAGACAGGTCATAGTAATGTAAGGTACTGTGAAGCTAAGTGTGATGCTTTCAGTTTGTTTCTGTCAAGCAACACAATTTCAGTACTCAGCATGTGCTGAGGTCACAGATTTAGTCAAATAAAAAAGGTGGAGCTGAGATGCATTGCCAGTGTGAGGATTGGTGTGTGTTGGTGTTTGTCATCCCTGTGATTTTCCAGCTCCTACACTAACCACCCCAGGTGTTCTTCATTATCACGGTGTTCCTATGTATTCTGTGTCTTGGCGTCTTCTCATTTGTCCGTGGATTGTCCTTCCAGGAGGTGTTCATGTTCTTATTCTGCACATCTCCTGATCTCCTCCTTACATGGACGTTTGGCTGCCACGTCAGCCCCTTTTCGTTGATTATAATAAATATTCTTTATTTCTCCACAGCACAGATGATGACACTCAGACACTGGGACTCACGTTTCAAAACTTCTGATTATTATCACACAGAGTGGTAGAAATGTCAAGTTTGACAGTGAAATAAACTCCTTTCTGTAAGTCTGCACAGCTTTTTCATAATCAGAGCATCGGCGTGAAATCTGTGGAATCGACAGATCTTATCACTTGTTGACGCATTTCCCTCCTCCCTGCGTCTCTGCAAAACTTTCAAACCAAACTTGCGCTCTTGCACTGAGCTCGGTGTTTGTGCCACCCTGTGATGCAGTCAAATACAAATGCAAACCACAGATGACTCATTTCACTGAAAGACTCAGCACACAGACACACATGACTTTGTTGTTGAATCTCTAACAGGAAACGTGCTCCCGTAACACAAGCCTGTTGTTTTTCAACCAAAATGTCAGGCTCCATAGAGAAAACACAGCGGATTTGTCCAGACTCAACAGAAATGATTTAATGATCAGACAAACAGAGGTGGAAACCCCAGATCAGCTTCAAGGTTACTCACTGTTTCCCCAAGCACGGTGCATTTGCATGTGTGTGAGCTGCCACTGTTTGCATCTGTCTGCATCTGTTTAACTCAAAATGTGCAGAGCAGGTCTCTCTGTCTGCTCCTCTGCAAATCAAACAGGAGCAGGAAATTGACGTGCACGCGTAAAAATGCAATGTCGATGGTGCAGATGTGATTAGCACTGAAGTCAATTCAAGGCTCGTGTTTGGTTGGGGTGGTGGTAAACGTGCCCCAGAGAAATTGACGCAGTCTGCTGACATCATTGCCTTTTCCTCCTTTTGACCAAGCGGTCAGCTCAACAGTCACTCTTGTGAAGGAGGAAGAGGAGGAGGAGGGAGTGAAGAAGGAGAAGGAAGTGACAATGTATGGCAATCCCTTTTAACATCAAATTGGATTCACGACACTTGCATTCCAGATATCTGAAATTGATTTATGACTAGTCATAATAGCTATTTAAGATGTCTTGAATTACATTTGACTAGTCATAATAGCTTTTTGAGATATCTCTAATTATATTCTGACTAGTCAAAATGACGTCAGATTTACCATTGAGTTGAATGGAGGCTTCAATTTAAGATATCTTGAAATGAATTTTGACTAGTCATAAATAATAATAATAATAATAATGAATTCAATTTATAACGCACTTTTCATTAATGAAAATCTACAATTCTAGATATCTCTAAGGTAATTTTGGGTTAGGGTTAACCCTAACGCTAACTCTAACCCTAAATGTCATTATGACTAGTCTTAATTACATTTGAGATATCTTGAATTGTAATTGCGGATGTTTGACACTTTAAAATACGAATCACATGACGTCATTTCAGATATCTTTAATTATATTTTGACTAGTCAAAATTCATTTTAAGATATCTTGAATTGCTATTCTGACTAGTCAGAATGTAAATACAGATATCTTAAATTAACATTCTGACTAGTCAAAATGTAATTGTGACTAGTCAAAACTCATTTTTAGATATCTAGAATGTAATTACGAATAGTCAGACTACACAATTTGATGTTAAAAGGGCTTGCCATACACAGTGAGTCTATTATATCCAAGAGCTCAGTCTTGATTTGAAGGAAAAAGAGAGTAAACTATGAGGATAAGTAACAAGGGAGTCAACATTTTGCACAAATTAAAAGAAAAAAGTCATTTTAAAGCTCACAGCCTCCCACCTAACCCCTGCATCCAGGGTATATTTACATTTCCGCGCAGACCCCACCTTTGTCTTAAAACCTGCAGAGCATCATTAACGCTGCAGGAACGCAACCCCATGTGTGACACTAATTACACACGGGTGGGTATCAAACCGTGATAATGATATTTGGCTCACACTGTGGGAGGAATGAATATCATGAAAAAAGCGGAGGGAACTATTTTAGTTGTCTGTGTATTATTCACTTGACGTCACTGAGGTGGTGGGGGCTCCATGAAGAGAACATTGTCTATTTAATTATGATTTTGCAATAATTAGAGCTGAAGAGAAGCTCGTTTGGAGTTGTGTAGCATTTTCCCCTCCACTGCTGTTAAACTGTGGATTGACGAATGAGCTTCTTTTGCTGACATCTCATACATTTCCCTGCCCTGAGTGTCGGACATTAAATACAGACACATTTACAGAAAGTAAAGGAAGAAGATAAGCTGGGGAAGAAAGAACTTGTGGGAGGGTAAAAGGCAATGAAAGCACACGAGAGTGGGGGCTTTGTGCTTCAGCTTATCTTGGGTTAATCATTAAAGTGGGTGGTCGGGTGTTGGGTGAAGAGAGCAGGTCAAGTTGGACGGAGAACAGAGAGCGAACTGTGTCAATTTATCTTTTGGTTTGCCGTTATCTCACCACAGCCATGGCAACTGAAAGAAACTCTGAGCAAAACAGCCAAACAAACAGAGAGCAGCTCTGAGGCCCGTCGGCTGCTTGTGTATCAGACGGTGCGGGGCCACAAAAAGGGCACGTGCCAGGTCAAATGAGAGAGCAACAAGGTTTTAATTATTCTATTCAAAAATACTAAAAACTGAAAGAGTAAAATAAAAGATACAAAATTGGTAAGGTTGTCAAACTGTGATCCTCCCCTTTTTCCTAGGCAACAACTTTAAACTTTAAACAGGTGACCCCAAAAAATAAAACTATTTTATTCATGCTTTTAGTTAAAAAAAAAAATCTACTAAAGACGATCGTGCAGATGTTTTGAAGGGAGGTTTTGAAGAATTGCTGAACAATTATTATCTTACATGCTGTAGATAGTCCTTTGAATGACCCCAGATCAATTTTGACTGGATGAGTTAGAACTGGTCCAAGTGGGACCAAGACCATAGCAGATAGCTGTCATTATAAATCAACTCCAGTCATAAAGTTCATGTTAGAACTTTTACACACCTGCCATTTTTATGTCATACGATTACTGATGTATAGCTCCAGTGCAAGTAGTGTCATTTTCAGCAGGAATGTCGTGGTATGAAATGTTGGGGAGTAATTAAACCTAAATTCTCAGCATGTCTTGCACTATGTGTTCCTGCTTTTCTTGCTGTTGCTATTTATATTCATTTATTTATTTAAGTTTGTGCTAAAAGTGACCCTTGGCCTGTTATAAACCAAAGCCTTGTGATTCATTTTAACACAAGATCAGCAGGAAGGTTAATACATTAATGCATGGTTCGATCCCTTCTTTTTGCTATTATTGTTCTCACGGAAGTTTTGATGGATAGTACCGGTAGATGCTGTTTTTAACCTTCACATAAAAGCACAATGGTGGCGTTTTAAGTAGCAATGGAAGTTTCCAGAGATTATGCTATATTATTTGGGGGCGCAGGATCTCCAATAACAATTGAGATGATCACTCGGTGAAGTTATTCCTCTATTTTTCTTCTAAACAGTCCTATTCCAAACCATTTTTGCTGGTTGCGTTCTGAAATAAAAATGGAAAAGTGTTGTGAAGGCCAAGCAGCAGTAGGAATCAAAATATTACACTTCCTCTGTCCAATATAGAATGTATGACCTCCAGGCTTCATCGTCATTCATTTCCTCCGTCTGAGTTATTTTGCTCTGCTGTATATCATTTTACAATCAAAAGGTGTTTTTTCATCCTTAAAACCACCTCCCAATGCAACATAAAGCAAAGTCTTGTGGGGGTCTTTTTTCATTGGTTCATCTAACATGAAAAACAGCTTCACGCACATGTGCTGGTGTTTTAGTACATTGTGTTCTTCAGATTTTGCTCCCAGAATGTCCAGGTTAATCCTCCTAAATCAGGAAAATAAAAGCGAGTTCAACACAAAAAAAAAAAATGTTTGTAAGAACTATGTGATCCCACATTCTTGCAACTCTACAGGAAATTACAGGATTTGTTGTTCTAGGGCATGAGAATGACAGACGAACAATGCACCGTGCTGAGAGAGAGAGAGAGAGAGAGAGAGAGAGAGAGAGAGAGAGAGAGAGAAAGAGAGAGAACAGTGATTGCAAAATTGATCTTGCAAAAAAAAAAAAAAAGACTGAGGACAAAAGATTTGTGTATTGTCCAAGACAACATATTTCCATTTAGCTGCTTCAATTACCAATGACAGTAATTAACTGAATGACTATTCTTTAAAAACAAACAGCAATACAATTCACAGCAATTAGATTACAAACAAGACACATTTAATCACTGGATAATGGTACGTTAGTTAAAGATAGTATTTAAAACATATTCCATAACTGTATTTAATGGTTTAAAGCCAGTAGCAGTGACAACCGAATGTAACAAACTCTATAGGAACCCGGAAATTACGAACTGAAGCAAAGCAGACTTCAAACGTAGAAAAGTTAACAGTGATTCATTTTGCAATGTCAGTTTCACAATGTACAGTGGAGGCTCTGGAACCAGAAGGAGCAAGGAGAGAGGTCAGGTTGGTGGAGCTCTATTGATGTGGAGCAATGTAATTTCTCTGGTTACAGTTTGTGTCATGGATGAAGCGAGGAAGAAGATCCAAAGTGGTTCCAGCTGCACCGATCCACATTTCTCACTTCCGATCCAATACAGATACTTATCGGTCTCGATCGATACTTTCCCGATCTGACACTGTTCATGTATAATGAAGATTTTGTACTGAGACTATTCATTTTAACATTGTGTGAGATACACCCAATGAAGACACTCTTGAGCCTTACAACAGGACACTCACAAACTTTGACAGCACACAAGAGGCAGGTCTATACCACACACATGTCCTTCTCACTCGTGGTGCAGCTGGAAAAACTGAAAAACAGCTAAGCATGATGGGAAAGACAACAAAATCCACTCCCCTTAACCACTAAGGGAGTGGATTTTGTTGTCTTTCCCATAATGCTTAGCGTTTTTTTGTTTTCCAGCTGCACCTAAAGCTGGAAAACTAAAAAAACGCAGGGCAGAGCGTTTACGGGGCAAATTGAGGTTGCTGATTGGTCATTTGCTGACACGCCTACTGAATTGATTGACAGGTCGGGTGGGGAAAAAAAAGGCACGAGCTGCCAGCAGTGTTCTGTGTTTATGTGTTAATAAAAAGTTCTAAAAAATAAAATAAAAACAGGGAGCGCTGGTCCAGCCCACTAGGAAATCTGCAGAACCTGGCGCAGCCATGTTGGACCCGAGTTTAATTCGCTCGTGACAAATTCATTAATTTCTTATCATTTAAGTCATAGAGTCAACGGAGGAGGAAGCGATCACTTGACATTTTGCCAAAAAAACAAAAGAAAAGTCCAGATCAAGGATGAGGGGAATTTAATACATTTGTGTCGCATACAAAACAGTCCGGCGCCGGGCAGTTTATTGTGCGACAACGCGTTTGCGGTCGTAAAATTTGAGCTTGGCGCGTTCGTGCCCACGTTCAAACGCTTGTACCTCTGCGTTCGAACGGCGTTGAGCGGCGTTCGGCCGAACGCAGAGCTATACTGGGGCCTTAACTCTCACAGATAATCACACGTAGAGGTTAGAAGCACAAAAACCTGTAGGCATGTAATGCTCCAGCAGGGAGTAGAGCTCTTCTGCAGCCTTGTACTCCTGGTGCTCATCAGGCGAATGGGTCGCAGGTGTGGTTGATTGGTGCCATCTTGAACTTCAGGAGGGGTGTGACAGGTGATTGCTGCAGGTGTGACAGTGTGGAGCTGCAATGAGCTGTTGCTGAGAAGTTAGAGGAAAAAACTGTGCGTGAGTATGATAAAGCTTGGGTAAGTTAATATTTATATGATTTAAAATAAAAATAAAATGATTTAGAGAGATTTAATTAAATGTAGTATAAAATAAAATAAGTAAATAAAAAACGAAATAATTAAATGTAATATTGTTGAAAAGTCGTTAGTATTATTAAATACTATTAACTGACTTTTTTTTTTTCCCCCATCAAACAAACTGGAAGAAGAAACTTTGCAAAGTCTGGAATTGTTTGTTGACGAGTGTTACGAAAGTGTTGTCATGGGAAAATCTAATGCTACTTCCGGTGCCGCTGCTAGCACCCCGAATGCTAAAAGGCACAGACACGGTAGTTTAGATAGCGCTTCTTCACCGTCTACTGATAGTTCGGGCTTTAAAGAGATCCTGGAGTCGATTGACGGTAAATTAACTAGCTTGGACGCTCGTTTAGCACTGGTGGAATTGCTACACAAGGAATTCCAAGACTTGAAAATTTCTTTGGAGTTCAGCCAGCAACAAGTAGCATCGCTCGCTAGTGAAAACCAGCAGCTGAGGGGAACGGTTAAAACGCTCACCGAAGAGGTATCACAGCTATCCGGTGATAATAGAAAATTTAAAGAATCTATACTGGAGATTCAATCCCGGAGCATGCGGGAAAACATGGTCTTCTCTGGAATCTCAGAGAAAACAGATGAAGACGTCGAAACCTCGGTTCGGGCCTTCATGCAGACTCAGCTGAAGTTGACGAGTGATGTGGTTAATTCCATCACTTTTCACAGAGTTCACCGCCTCGGAGGTAAGAAAGCTGGGGACACTAGGCCGCGGCCGATTGTAGCCAGATTTGAACACTATAAACAAAAAATGCAGGTAAAAAGCCGAGGTAGGGAACTACGTGACACCAATTTCAGTATGAATGATCAATTCCCTGCAGAGATTTTAAGCAGAAGGCGCGTTCTGTTCCCGATTAGGAAACAAAATTTAAATGAAGGTAGAAGAGCTGCAATCTCGGTGGACAAACTGTACATCAATGGTCAGCTGTTCAGAGACCCAGAGATTACTCCATGGCTATATTAGTCATCATTAAGGTAAGAATGATTTTCAGTTACTATTAATAATTAATATTATTAGCTAGATATCATTATTACTTACCAAATAAATGTAAAAAAAATTCAGCACAGCTCGATTGGTGGGTTACACAGACTGGTGGTACACGGTGGCATGGCAATTAATGTGGTAGGAGGGTTCTTTTTTTATTTTTTCTTCTATCTGTCATCTTCTAGTGTTCAGTATGATTTCACTTTCTTTTCTTGTCTGTATTTTTCTAACTCAACATTTGTTAATACACAAGCACAAGGACTTATATACACTCGTATCTGCTTACACAAATACATGATAAAGGTACCCATCACTGATTTATCGTTAAAAACAACACTTAGAATACCCTGATGCATGCTCAATAATCCAGGTAGAAAAATCTAAAAAAGCTAAGTCTGGTCCTCTGGACATTCAAAAAACAAAACAAAACAAAGCAAAAAAAAAAAAAACTGTAGAAACGTTTCGTCTTTCGTCCGAAAGACTTCCTCAGTCTGAGAAGCTGTGTTCAGCTCAGTCTTATAAATAGCACCCTCCCACAGTGGATCAACCAGTTGGCTGATGACAGCCGAAACCAGCTGCTCACATGATCAAGGAGGACCATCAGCCTGACGATGGATCGTTAACACCCTGATGGTTGTTTGCTATTCACAGAGGGCTGAGTGATACTAGCAATAACAGCATTGTAAGTGGGGGACAGTTGAACCCGGAGGCCTCCACCTCTGTTTAATGATGGACGGTTTCTTTTCACAAAGATGGCCTCCTTTACTCCTCTCTCAAACCATTGTTCCTCTCTATCAAGGATGTGAACATCTTCATCCCTGAAAGAGTGACCGCTGGCCTGGAGATGAGTGTAGACCGCAGAGTCCTGACCTGATGATGTTGATCTTCTGTGCTGGGCCATCCTTTTGGCCAGTGGCTGTTTAGTTTCCCCGATGTAAGACTGATCACAGCCCTCCTGACACTGAACAGCATACACAACATTACTCTGTTTGTGCCGGGGGACTGGATCTTTGGGATGAACCAGTCTTTGTCGTAATGTATTTTGGGGTTTAAAAGCCACTGGGACGTTGTGTTTAGACACCAGCCAGCCATCAGGTGAAAAGAAGGAACCCAGACCCAGACCAGTGGTCATTCCGTATGTTGCGGGAGTTTCAGAGACATTGAGACGTTTATTTTCTAAACACAACGTCCCAGTGGCTTTTAAACCCCAAAATACATTACGACAAAGACTGGTTCATCCCAAAGATCCAGTCCCCCGGCACAAACAGAGTAATATTGTGTATGCTGTTCAGTGTCAGGAGGGCTGTGATCAGTCTTACATCGGGGAAACTAAACAGCCACTGGCCAAAAGGATGGCCCAGCACAGAAGATCAACATCATCAGGTCAGGACTCTGCGGTCTACACTCATCTCCAAGCCAGCGGTCACTCTTTCAGGGATGAAGATGTTCACATCCTTGATAGAGAGGAACAATGGTTTGAGAGAGGAGTAAAGGAGGCCATCTTTGTGAAAAGAAACCGTCCATCATTAAACAGAGGTGGAGGCCTCCGGGTTCAACTGTCCCCCACTTACAATGCTGTTATTGCTAGTATCACTCAGCCCTCTGTGAATAGCAAACAACCATCAGGGTGTTAACGATCCATCGTCAGGCTGATGGTCCTCCTTGATCATGTGAGCAGCTGGTTTCGGCTGTCATCAGCCAACTGGTTGATCCACTGTGGGAGGGTGCTATTTATAAGACTGAGCTGAACACAGCTTCTCAGACTGAGGAAGTCTTTCGGACGAAAGACGAAACGTTTCTACAGTTTTTTTTTTTTGCTTTGTTTTGTTTTGTTTTTTGAATGTCCAGAGGACCAGACTTAGCTTTTTTAGAACACTTAGAATATTACTTAATGATATATAGTCAAACATCAAGGATTATGTGTTTACCTGGGTGTTTTATTATCTTCTATATCTGTGATAATGGTTGTGGTTTATCTATATTTTCACAGACACAAGTATGGGCACTTTAAGATTTGTCACATGGAATATTAATGGAGCCGGTAGCCAAGATAAAAAATATAGAATTTTTAACAAGATTAAAAGATTAAAGGCAGATGTTGTATTACTCCAAGAAATTCATAAATTGGCCTCAACTGTGGTTGAGCTAAAATCTTCAGAGTTTCCTAATGTATTCTCAGCCTGTTATAATTCAAGACAAAGAGGGGTGGCAATTTTAATACATAAAAATGTTGACTTCACAGTATTAGATCAATTTATAGATCCGAACGGTAGATATATAATATTAAAGTTATCTATATTTAGACAAAATTATTGTATTGTTAGCATATATGGACCGAATGTAGACGACGCTGCTTTTTTTCATGATTTTTTTTCCAATCTATCAAATCACATGGATTCCTCACTGGTGATGGGAGGTGATCTCAACTTTGGTTTAGATGACAAGATAGACAGACTGAATGCAGCGGGAACTCAACGCAGTTGGCAATCTATAAATATAGTTAAACAGTATATGAACGATTATGGACTTTGCGATGCATGGCGTTCTTTTCACCCTGATAGCAAAGAATATTCTTTCTTTTCACATGTGCATCACTCATATTCTCGTTTAGATTATTTTATAGTAAGCAATTCATTGATGGCAAACATTTCAGACACTGAGATACACCCTATTGCTATCAGCGATCATGCACCAGTTACTGTAAATATAGATTATAAAAGAATAACAACAAAAAATACAAGTTGGAGATTAAATACATCACTACTTCAAGAAGAAGAATTTTTGCAATATTTTAAAAAAGAATGGGCATCGTATTTAGAGTTTAATGACTTGCCAGGAACTTCAGCATGTACACTTTGGGAGGCTGGGAAAACAGTCATGAGAGGTAAAATAATATCCTATTCAACAAATAAAAAGAAAAAAGAAAATAAACGTATTGAGGAATTAGAGAAATCCATTAAACTATTAGAAGGTCTACAAGGAGAGGAAACACAGCAAAAGCTACGCAAATTAAAATTAGAACTAAATGAATATATTGATAAGAAAAATAAATTCTTGATACAAAGACTTAGATTAGATAATTTTGAGTACGGTAATAAATCAGGTAGCTTTTTAGCTAATCAACTCAAATTAAACAAAGAAAAAACATCTATTTATGGTATTAAAGATAAAGATGGAAATATAATTCATGATGAGGGAAAAGTAAACAATATTTTTAAAGATTTCTATAAAACTCTTTACACTCCACAAATAAATCCATCTAATAAGGATATTAATGAATTCTTGGAGAAAGTAACACTTCCTAAACTAGATATTAGTCAATCATCAAAACTAGACTCACCATTAACATCAGATGAGCTCCATGATGCAATTAAAAGCATGCCTAATAAGAAATCTCCAGGTCCTGATGGATATCCAGTAGAATTCTATAAAAAGTTCTGGGATATACTGGAACCGATATTTTATAGAGTGCTATTTGAGTCCGAAGAAAATGGTAGGCTACCAACACATATGAATTCAGCCAACATTAGTCTCTTATTAAAACCAGGCAAAGACCCAGTATTACCTACCAGTTATCGTCCAATCTCTCTTATTAATGTTGATGTTAAAATAATTTGTAAAGTCTTATCTAAAAGACTAGAGAAGATAACTCCTGTTATTATACATCCAGACCAAACCGGATTCATAAAAGGAAGACACTCAAACTCAAATACACGCAGATTATATAATATAATAGAGTATTCATATTTGAAAAATATTGAAACAGCTATTTTTTCATTAGATGCAGAAAAAGCATTTGATAGAGTTAATTGGAATTTCTTATTTGCTACCTTAAATAAATTTGGATTTGGGAATTACTTCATTAATTGGTTAAAAATATTATATAGTTCACCAACAGCGTGCGTCAGGACAAATAATCAATTATCTTCAAGCTTCTGTTTACAGAGGGGAACCAGGCAAGGTTGCCCACTTTCACCAGCATTATTTGCTATTTTTATTGAACCTTTAGCAGCAGCAATAAGGCAAAGTGCTGATATTAAAGGCATAAAGGGTAGAAACATAGAACATAAAATTAGTCTTTATGCTGACGATGTTTTGCTTTTTCTTGAGAACTCAGGAAACTCAATATCTAATGTTATCAAATTAATAAACTCGTTTTCAAAAGTTTCTGATTATTCTATAAACTGGACAAAGTCTACAGTTCTTCCAATAAATTGCGTGTTTAATAATTCTCTTAATGAAAAACTACAATCAGGTAACATTAAATATTTAGGTGTTAATATCTCTCCTAAATTGGAAGATTTAATAAAATTAAATCATATCCCACTATTAAAGAAAATTGAAGACGATCTTACTAGATGGAGATCTCTACCCATATCACTTATGGGAAGAGTTGCCTCAGTAAAAATGATGGTGCTGCCGAGAATAAATTATTTATTTACAATGATTCCAAATAAACCTTCAACTGAATGGTTTAAGTCACTAGACTCCTCTATATCTAAATTCCTTTGGAAAAATAAAACTCCACGTATTAGTTTAAAAACATTACAGAAATCTAAAGATACCGGAGGATTAGAACTTCCAAACTTTTATTACTATTATTTAGCCAACAGGTTAAAATATATATCAAAGTGGTTAAAACCGAATGCACTAGATGAAACTTGGATAGATATAGAACAAACTTTATGTAATGATATTAGGATTTCAGATCTACCATTTATCAGTACAGTTTTAAAAAGACATGTCTGCTTTAAGAGCATCAATATTAGCTCATCTCTGATGGCATGGTGGGAGTATCTGAAAATGACAAAGTCTTCACTTCTCCCATGTACACATACACCTCTCTGGAACAATCCTGACATTCAACAAGAAAATAATATGTTAAATTTCCCAGGTTGGAGAATGAAAGGAATTGATTGTCTGGAACACATATTTGAGGGCATAGACTTTATTCCATTTAATAAATTAATAATACAATATGACATTGATAATAAATATTTCCTACAATACCAACAAATTAAGTCAATTGTAAAAAAGAAATTTAAGCTTAAAAAAACATTGTTGGAAACACCAACATGTGTGTTAGAGTTTATTAATTTTCAACCACCTAAATTATTATCTAAAATATACAAAAAATTATCTAGAATCGATGACTCGATAGCACTACCTGTTGAAAAATGGGAGTCAGATTTATCAATCAACTTCGAACAAAAAATTTGGTCTCAAGTATGTTCAAATACTTTTAAATTGACTAGAATCTCCAATTTACAATTAATACAATATAAGGTTCTCTATAGAGTACATTATACAGGTCAGCGGATGTTTAAGATGGGCTTTACACCATCTAACAACTGCTCACAGTGCATAAGTAATATACCTGATGATTATATTCACGCACTCTGGTTCTGTCCACCCGTTCAGAGGTTCTGGGTACAGGTATGTGAAGACTTGTCTAAATGTTTGAAATTTAATATCCCACTCTCTCCATCTGTTTGCTTATTGGGTATCTTTGAAGATGTTATACTGGAAAAAAATACATCCTATATGCTTTTCACTGCCTTATGCATCGCAAAGAAAACCATACTCGTAAATTGGAAAAATAAAAATAATCTTAGCATTAATCAGTATAAAAATCTTCTGTTAGATCATATTAGTCTTGAAACAGCATCTGCCGACACATCGGATCAATCTATTTGGCATTCTTTGATCGGCTCCGTTACGTAGTGAGGGTGGGGGGTCTGGGATCTGGCCTTGTGGGGCATTGGGGCTGGTGGGGGGGGTTGGGGTTTGGGGCGCCGGGGGGTTGGGGCTGCTTGGGCGGGGAGGACCCTGTCTTCGACCTGGGGAGGACCGGGGGGGTTCTGGGGGATGTCTGCTAGGGGCGGCATGCGGGCCCACGGGTGGTCGGTAGCGGCGGTCATGGGTCACCGGTCGGTGACCCGGCTGTGCTGGGGTGGTTTCGGGGCGGGTGCCGAGGGCTTGGGACTCTGGGGGCGAGTCATCCCCGGGCTTGGACCTGGTGGGGATCGGGGGGTCTTGGGCTCTGGCGGGCGGGTCGCCGGGTTATGGGCTGGCTGGCGCTCTGGTGCCCGGCTCTGGCCGGGGGCCCTCGGCTCGCTGGTGGGTTGGGGGTTCATGTGCTGGGGGGTTGGGTGTCTGGGGGTGTGACTGGTGGCCAATGGGAGGGGGCGGGCAAACCCAGCCTGGGTGTCTAATGTGTTATATGTTCTGAAAGCTATTAATATGAAGGGTGGGTGTAGTATTTCTTCTGGGGTGGGGACCAAGTGGATGTCCTTGATGATGGTCTTGGACTATGCTTGGCCGGTGAGCGGGCCCTGGTTGGGGCCTGTTCTCAGTGCTTCCTGGCTCTGTCGGCGGTTGGGCGGGCGCTCTTGGTAGTGTCGTCCTTGTGGGCTGACTGCGGTTCGCAGGGGTCGTGGCGGCCCTGGTGGGTGTGGGCTGTTGGTTCTGCTTTGGCGGCCCTCGGGGCCGTGTCCCTCTCTGGTCTTGGCTCAATGGCCTGGCGGTCGGAGAGGTGTTTCCACTACCTCGCTCCTTGGGTGGACCTTGGCGAACTGGGGGGGGGTACGCAGGGTCAGCGGGGGAGCTGACTCGCTGTGGGAGCATTGTTCCTGCAGATATTTTCTCCCCATCCCTCACCACGCACCTCCGCCCTCTTCATCTTAAATTAATACATGTAGGGAATTTGAGTCTCGGGTGTGCTGCAATGGTTCTACATCTCTGTTGTACAGAGCACCTGGGACTCAATTTTATATACACTTTAGACATTCATTCATAAACATCTTCATAAAAGTCACATATAGGGAAGGAGTGAGCACATGGTTATGGGTGGCGGGATGACATCACTCTCGCCCCCATTCCTGTGCTCACTCAACATTATGCATTTAGACAATAAGGGCCTGGGTTAGAGTTGGAGTGGAGGGGAAACTGGTATAATGCCAGCCTTTGCTCCTTCTCTTTCCCTTTTAATTACACTTTAGAACAACACTCACCAACAGTACATTTGGGGACGGGGGTGTGTGTGTCGGGGTCTTGATTTGTTAATTTCGATTTTATTTATTTATGTATTTATTTATATATATATATTATTTATTTATTTTTCTCTTACCCCCCCCTGGTTGCCTGGCGGACATTCTGGGGATGGGCTGTCAGGGGTTGTGCTGGGGTGTGGGGGGGTTCGGGGCCTGCGGGTTCGCCGTGGGCGGGGCTGGCAGTGCGCTCCCCCTGGGGCTGCTTGGACTCGGGTGTCCTGTCCTGTCGGCAGGGCGCGGGATGGGCCGGATCTTGGATATCTGCTACTCTCCACCCCAGAATGAATGGGCCTACCTCCTGGGTTTGGATGTGGGCTGCCCCACGCAGGGAGCAGGTACATGTCTTGGACCTAGGGGGTATAGAGTGTGCATCGGGATTATGAATGGAACATGTCGTTATTGTTTGTCTTTGTGTGACTGAGGGTGAGGATGAGGGTGGGTCTGAATGAGTATATCTGTGTATGAATGTTTAAGTGTCAGGCTGGGTTTTGGACTGCCCCCTCTCTGATACTTCCGAGGCTACTTAGTGTCGCGCTCCTGCCACGTGGCCCCCCCTGGTAGGTGTTCCCTTGCCTGCGGGCGTGCTTGGGGCCCTCACTATCTGGGGTTGGGCGCTTGGGCGTTTGTCGGCTCGGCCTGGTGGCTGCCTGGTGGGGCTCGTGCCCTCTGGTCCGGTCGGGTCTGGGCCCGAGGGGTGGGCGTCCCCGGTGCCCGAGCCTCGGTGACCGGCCCTGGGGCTACGTCGGCGCAGCGGGCTCCGGCGGGGGCCTGTGAATTTGTCGCGGGCGACACCGGGGGGTCATTGTATGTGGTCGCTGGTAGGGGTTCGTCCAGTTCTTCCCCTTGGTAGGATCTGGGGAGTGGGCTAGTGGCTCGTCCTGTTCGGGCAGTCCTGGGGACTCTGGGCTCGGGGTCCTTCCTGGGGTCTTGGGCTTTGATCGCTCCTTCGTCTGCCTCGGGCTTTGGGGGGACGGATCTCTGATGCTTCACAGTCGCTACTAAATGTTCTATTGGAGGAACCTTATACACTTATGCATGCTCACAACCACACACAAATGGATGCAGGGATGTATATATATATATATGCAGATATGTAGATGGGTATATAAATGAATATAAAAGTATATGTATGTATACTACTGTATATATATATCTGTAGATATGTAGATGGGTATATATATAAATGAATATAAAAGTATATGTATGTATACTACTGTATATATATATTTGTAGATATGGGTATGTGTATTTATAGAATTCTACTGCAAGCTCATGAATATTATTAGTCTTTATGCATGTATGTTCCATTGTTGTGTTCTGTCATGTGCTTTGCAGGATTGTGGACGGAGGTTGGGTGTGTTTGCCTTGTGCTCTTTTGGTTGATAATTGTTGATTTGTTGCCTTACTTTCTCTTTTCTTTCTTTCTCTCTTAAAAAAAAAAAAATATTGGAGTGAGAGGATGGCTAAAAGGTGTGAAGGGAGGCCATCTATAAATGGAAAAAAAAAAAAAAGAACTTCAGGAGCTGCAGAAGAACTGGTCGTGGTGGATGAAGGGGACAACAAAAGACTGTATGTTTCAGCCTGTGAAGCCGAGTTTAAACCAAACACACTGTGGACTGTGGTAGCACGAACACACACAGTGGGGTGAATTATATCATTTTGTATAGAGCTGATAGCTTGGGAGAACTTTTTAAATATGCAATATGCAACATTTAGGGCTTAATGCAGGACATTGATACATGAGTGAAGGAACAGGACAATGTGTCATCAGAGAGATTAAGGCAGGAGTCCCTGATTAGCCAAACATACCTGCACATCTGCAGATACTTAATAATCTCTAACTCAAAGTTCTGACGCAATATCATAAGTTCTTATTGGATTGGTTAGTGTTCCATGTTTGTGTTTGGGATGACTTTCTGCTGCCACCACATCAAATATTAGCTCAAAACATGTAAAATAAACTGAGTTTTAGCCATTTTTGTGTTGCCTAAGGTTAATTAGCTGCCGTGTCCATCTTAAACTGAACTGACTCCAAACATTAACCAGTGCAGATGTACAACCAGTGATTTCTTTCTGAGAGTTTCATTAAAATGCATCCAGTGTTTCAGGAGATATTTTGCAGACACAAGTAAAAGCATGATAGTTGACCTTTTGACACCCACACCAATGTCCTTTTTTGGCTTTGGTGTAAAGAAAGCCAAGCATGCCCTCCCTTCTTTCATCTCAAAGCTCACATGTCAGGAGCAGGCAAGCACACATATGTCCTCAGCAACATTTTATGGCGCCTTCCTTTACCCAGCTTAGACCCTTTAATCCTCGTTTAGCTGTTCTTTTCTCTGACAGACTCAAACTGCACACCACTGAATCAAAAACATTTTGCACCTTTTCCCCCTAACCTCAAGCCCCATCTGCTCTGCAGGAACAGCTGCAGAAAGTCAGGTGCAAAAAATTTGACAAAGGAAATGAGGAAAGCGGGTTTTACTTTGATACATGGGGAGTTTAAAAATGGGGTAAAGTTCAGGCAGGTCAGAGCAGTAGAATATCCATGATGTGACTGGAAATACATTCCTAGTTGGTAACTTCCTTAATGAATATCAGCTTCAAACTTTGCATATTTGCACGTGCAGATTTCCTTTCTCTGCTGCTTCTCGTGAGTTGAGGACGTTTATCCGGCTTTAAGGGTTCAGCTGAGAGGCCATATGGACAAGATTAGAAGCACAACATGCACCACCACCTGCAGGGATGAAAATCACAACTTTCTTCCCATCTGGACTGCTGCAGTGTCACGTTGGTGACGGGGAATATATGTTGGTGGAGAAAACAAATCCTACTGTATGGGTTTTTACACGCAATACTAATGAGTGCCCAGAGGATGAACCCATGATGTTATTTCCACTGACAAAAACATGCATTCATTTTATTTGTAGTTACATTTAGCCTACACATTTACACTTTTCTTGTCAAAAAATTAATTCACTGTAATTATGAGCAGCAAAAGAGTTTGATTCCACCCAAACTGATGATTAACAGCTGGTCAATGAGGGGCCAAGAGTATAGATGCACAGTTGTAGTTTTAAAATGAGTCCAATTTGAAGCATTTCATGGCATTTTATGCAGATACCACCGTTCCTTACTGTCAGTTTGGCATTGCACAATAAATAATTTTATGATTAAATGTGAAAGGTAAGTAGCATTTGCAGCAGGTTGTTAGCTGTGCAGCCTGGAGTACCTCTAGGAGGCAAATAAAAATGTGTAAAATCATTGAGTGATGCAAAATTCACCACAGTCTGAAGTTTTGTTTAAAGCATTTGCATGAAATGAGAAGAAAGCGTTCTGATTCAGTCCATTTTAGACCAGGCCTAGCTTAGTCTGGTCTGACAAGCTAAAGCCTAAAATGGTGGCCATTTCCAGTGCAGATGTTTGCTGCCATAAAGTTTGTTCATAACCATTTCAATAAACTGCTGTGTCATTAACTTTTACACCATGGTCAACTTTACAATACACGGTTACTCTAAATGAATTATTGTGATATTCCTCTGGGAAGTGCTACAGCTAGCTGATAGCGCCACTATTTTCACTTGAAATTACAGTAGTACTAGTCCCTCTTTTATCACTTGGGATCAATACCCTGAAGACCCGCGATAAGTGAAAAACCGCAAAGTAGGAATAGTAGTACAAATAGTAAGTAGTAGTTTATTTCACATATATATATATACAGGGAACCCCCGACCTACGGCAACCCGGACCTACGAACGAGCCACTTTTAAAAAATGCCATTGAGGTACGGCAAAAAGTACGTGACCTATGAACGAACCAAGTTAAAAATATGTAATCGAGCTACAGCATACTGGATGCAAGACCTACGAACTAGCCCCATTACAAGTATGTAATCGAGCTACGGCGTAACTGCGTCAGTACGGCAAGCGGCAAGGTGGGGGAGGGGATTGCCTTGGCTGTTGTGTGTTGGGCATGACACTGCGCATGACAGTGGAAAACTACCGCTAGCGAGAGGGGGGGCTGGGCTCCCGGCGGATGTACACACAGCCGCAGTGCACTTGGCGGCGGAGGGATCCGTACAGGTAAAGCGGTACTATTTAAAGGGTTCAAAAGTGTTCATGGTTCATAGTTGACATCATTAACAGATTATGGCAGAGAACTGTTTGGGAAGAGATTTGTATTTTGTATGCTTTCTCTGTGCTGGAAAATACGTACTGTACCTTTTAAAAGTTCCTGCACTGGACTGTCCTGTACACTAAGGCACTTTGTTTTCATACATCTGGTTCCACAAAGTAGTTTTTTAAATTACAGTATTGGATGTGCTGTGCTGAATAGCAAATGCTGTCAAGCAGGCCAAGTCACAGTACCTCTCCAATTTAATCACCACCAGCTCCAACCGGCCGAAGACGCTATTCAACACACTCCAGTCTGTTATCAATCCATCTGTCAATGTTCTGAAAACTGCCACTCAGTCTACCTGTGACGACTTTCAGAGCTATTTTGTCAACAAAATAGACTCTATCAGGCAGAACATTGTCAGTCCATCCAACACCATCCAGTCATGTGCATCTGCAATAACCACTGCTGTTTTTGACCAGTTCGACCTGGTTTCACTGCCTCACCTCATCAAGGTGGTTCAGCAGATGAAACCAACTAACTGTTCTCTGGACATCATTCCCTCTAAAATGTTCAAACAATCCTTTGATGTAATTGGTCCTTGTGTTTTGTCATTTATTAACAGCTGTCTATCTTCAGGTTTTGTGCCATCTGCTTTCAAACATGCTGTGGTCAGGCCTCTTCTCAAAAAACCAGGCCTAGATCCTACAGCTCTCTCTAATTTCAGACCAGTTTCCCATCTGTCATTTCTATCAAAGGTCCTAGAAAAGATTGTTTTTATTCAACTTCAATCTTTTCTAGAACTCAACAACCTGTTTGAAAAATTTCAGTCAGGTTTTCGAGCTCGTCACAGCACTGAATCTGCACTGCTCAAAGTACAGAATGACATTCTTCTGTCCCTGGATGCAAAAAACCCTGCTCTGCTGGTGATGTTAGACCTCTCAGCAGCTTTTGACACCGTCGACCATCAGGTACTAATCAACCGCTTGTCTCAGCAGGTTGGCCTCCAGGGAGCTGTGCTTGAGTGGTTCAAATCTTACCTGTCTGGGAGAACTTTTTCTGTCATGATAGGCGATCTGTCCTCCTCTTCATCAACCCCTCTGACCTCTGGCGTACCACAGGGATCTATTCTAGGGCCAGTCCTCTTCTCTCTTTACATGCTGCCATTAGGATCAATCATTGCACGTCATAACCTGTCTTTTCACATGTATGCAGACGATTTACAAATCTATCTGCCAGTCACTCCCAACCCCTCACTCAGTTCAAACACTCTTGTCAACTGCTTAAATGACATTAAGCACTGGCTCTCTCAAAACTTCCTCCACCTAAACACAGATAAAACTGAATGCATTTTATTTAGTGCACCTGATGACACCAGCAACATCCTTCCCAGTCCCAGTGTTGGTTTTCCCCTCCCCCACTTCAACCCGGTGGTCAGAAATCTTGGAGTGCAGCTTGACTCCAACTTAAAGCTTGATAAACAGATCAGTTCTGTTGTCAAGACCAGCTTTTTCCAGCTCCGTCTGCTCTCCAAAGTCAAGTCATTTCTCAGCCGTGGTGATCTGGAGAAGGCCATCCATGCCTTTGTGACCTCCAGACTTGATTATTGTAATGCTTTGTATGTTGGTATTAATCAATCCTCCATCTCCCGTTTACAGCTTGTACAGAACTCTGCCGCGCGCTTTTTGACCAACACACGAAAATATGAACACATCACTCCTGTCCTGTCCTCTCTACACTGGCTCCCGGTTCAGTTCAGGATACAGTTCAAGCTGCTCCTGTTTGTTTTCAAAGCTCTGAATGGACTTGCTCCTCTGTACATCTCAGAACTTTTGAAAGTCCATCAGCCCAGCAGAGCTTTACGATCTGCCAGTCAACACCTGCTGGAGGTGCCTCGCTCAAGGTACAAACAATGGGGAGACCGGTCATTTTCTGTTGCCGGCCCAAAAGCCTGGAACAGCCTCCCCCTTGAGCTGCGTGCCACCTCTGATCTGACTCTGTTCAAAACCAGACTGAAGACCCACTTGTTCAAAAAAGCTTTCAGTGTGTAACTTTTATTACTTTTGGTATTTTAGTATGTAGCATTTTTATTTCCATTGCCTTCTTTTATTGCTGTTGTTTCTTATTCTATTTTCATTGATTTATTGTTCCAGTTTATTCATCTTTTTATCCTGTTAAGCACCTTGGTCAATGCAAGGCATTGGAGGAAGGTGCTATACAAATAAAGTTTATTATTATTATTAATGTTTAACATTACTGTACACTACTGTACATGTTGTACAGGTACTGTGTGTGTTTATGGATGAATGTGTGGTGTAATGTGTTAGATAAGTGTTTATAAATAAAGTTCTGTGCATGTTTATGGCCCAGTATGTCCGCTTGTTCAGTCTCATGCCGATAAATGTCTGTGCAGCGCTCTGTTAGCGTTATTTCCGCAACCTACGAATGGAATGCGGACCTACGAACGGGACGCTATTTTCACCCCCGAGCTAAGGCAAAATCGAGCTACGAACGGTCCTTAGGTCCGGAACTCGTTTGTAGGTCGGGGGTTCCCTGTGTATATATATATATGTATATATATATATATATATATATATATATATATATATATATATATATATATATATATATATATATATATATATATATATATAGGGGCCAAGATGGTGTAGTGGCAGGGGAATCGGACTTGGGATCCGAAGGACCCAGGTTCGAACCCCGGCCACGGCACACCTTGGGGTGTCTATGAGTGCACATCTATTTTCCCCAGCTCCCCGGGCGCTGACTACGGCTGCTCACTGCACCACCTGGTGGTGGTTGGGTTAAATGCAGAGACCAATTTCGTCTGTCAAGTATGGGAACATACACAGATGACAAAAATGTGACATTTATTTTATTATTTATATATATATATATATATATATATATATATATATATATATATATATATATATATATATATATATATATAGTATACAGTATACAGTATGTATATAAAGGTGTTTTAAACTCTTCCCACACTCTTGCAATATTCCAAACAATGTTTCTAAACTTTAAATTATTTCAGTTTTCTACCTCCTCTGCTCTTTGACACCTGCAAGCACTCTTGGCCACGCCCACTTCTCCATTCTGCAGGGTGAACAGCTGATCAGCTGCAGCAGGAAGTTTATTCTTCAGTATGTGCTGCAAAAAAGATGTAGGAGGTGCTAAATAATTTATAATAATTTATTTTAAATAAAAATTCCATGCTGATCATGCGGCTCATCCATCAACCAGCAAATTGTGTATCCTGTCCAATTTTATTTTTGAAAAACTGTGACAGAGTGAGTCCACGATAAAAGAACTGCGAAGTAGCGAGGGACTACTGTCCCATAAAAAATAATGCAATGTATAATATGTAGTTGTTGATGTCTAGGCCAGTGTTTTTCAACCACTGTTCCGCGGCACACGAGTGATCGTCAGGTGTGCTGTGGAAATTATCCAATTTCACTTAACTGGTCTAAAAATATTTTTTGAAAATGAATTAATTATCTGCGTTCGGCCATATGCCGCTCTACGCCGTTCGTACGCAGAGGCACACGCGTACCCCCGCAGGGCATGTACGCGCAAAGCTCAATTTTTGCGACCGCGAACGCAAGCGCGTTGTCTCACAATAAACTGCCCGGCGCCGGACTGTTTTGTATGCAACACAAATGTATTAAATTCCCCTTCTTCATCCCTGATCTGGACTTTTCTTTTGTTTTTTTGCCAAAAGTCAAGTGATCGCTTCCTCCTCCGCTGACTGCATGACTGAAATGATAAGAAATGAACGAGCGAATTAAACTCGGGTCCAACGTGGCTGCGCAAGGTTCTGCAGATTTCCTGTCTGATGTGTGGGTTGCAGGACCAGCGCTCCCTATTTTTAGTTTATTTTTTAGAACTTTTTATAAACACAGAACACCGCTGCGGCAGAAGCTGCCGGCTCTCGCCTTTTTTTTCCCACCTGACCTGTCAATCAATTCAGTAGGCGTGTCAGCAAATGAGACAGTACAGTGAGAGTTACATTTAGTTTGGATTTACTTTTACCGGAGACGCAACAACACAGACTCCGTTGTGCTTGGTATGCAGTGAGAAGCTGTTTATTTCATTCCTATTCAAGACACTTAGATAAGAATGACTATATATTTAATATAGGCGGATACAGAGTATCTTTGTTTACAATTTTGGTTGGTGGTGTGCCTCGTGATTTTTTCAATGAAAACACTGTGCCTTGGCTCAAAAAAGGTTGAAAAACACTGGCCTAGGCTATTTCTTAAATGACTTGTGAGCAACTTTTGTGTGATCCAACCAGCAATAGTTGGGGGGGTCTATGCAACTTCTATTGTGCGGATGAAAAGTTGAAACATTTGTGAACCTCTAGTCTAAATGTAACATAAACTGTCTGTGGTGTTGTTTATGAAATAGCTTTTGCATGAACCAAAGGCATTTATTTAGATCAAAGTTGTTTTAAGATGACATCATTTTAATTTGGTCTTGGCATTGCTTAGACTAGCTGTCAGAATCAAAATATTTTTCTCCAAGAGCTATCTGTGACAGGTAAGACAACAAGTCTTCATATAACTGTTCACAACACTTCAGAATATCTTTTTATTTTATTTTAATGCTGTCACGTCTGAGTGACGCGATACAGAAAAGAAGATTAAACTGGCCCAGACCTTTTTTTTTATCCAGTTACCCTCAAATAAAAACATTTCACCACTAATTCACCCTTTCCTCTTCATTAATCTTCATTTGTGTGTTATCTCTTTCACTTCTCGCCTTTATTCTGTAGAATTTCATCCAATCATTGACTGTGACTGTCATTGTGCTGTATCTTCCCTTCCTGTACGGTTCACTATCACCCCTCTGGGTGCCCCCCCCTTCGTTCTCAGTCACCCTCAGCTGTAGATAATAGGCTGATCTGTGGTATGACGCACATGGCTTCGTCTCCTGAGGGGCTTTTGCGCACACAACTATTCATAAAGGCTCCGCGAGCAGCCTGGTGTGCAGATACAAGCGCCAGGTATTTACATCTCGAGATAACCGATACCACAAGATTACTGTATCAGCTGCCACCGCTGCGTTTGCACTGGGCCGTGGATTCTTGGGCAGCGAATACTTTTGTTGCTGTTATGAATAGAGATCATAAGAACTGATTGTTGTGTGGCCAGCAGGTATCAGGAGCAAATAATGCCTTTAGGATCAATTCAATTTTATTGTGAGTATTAGGTTTAGTTTTTCCTTTGCATTGTGCAGAACATGAGTCAAAAATCTTGTGAAATTTCAAATTACGTAAAAAAAAAACTACCGTATTTTCCGCCTTATAGGTTGCATCGTTATACAATACCATACCATACCATACCACTTTATTTATCCACGTTATTCCTACGCCCCATGACGCTTTGCGCGAAATGTGCACACGACTTCCGGTTGACCGGAAACACCGTTTGTTTACATGCGAGTAATACAGTTGAAGACAGTCCAAACTTTGTTGTTTTAGTTCATTAAAAATGTGGGAACACCACTCGTTTTGTTAAAAGAGGAGGGACAAATAAAAAGAAATTACAGATGTTACCTGATCGCGCAGACATAATTTAAAAATACATAAATAGCGAACGCGTTTGCTCCGGCCTCTCGGCTAAGGTTTGTTAGCAGCTATCTCGGCTAAAAATACCGGTCGCGTCTGAGATCTATCGTTTTAAGACAGTAAATCTTCCAAAACTCTCATTAATAAACCCTCCCCGAATAAAAAGATGTTACCTGATCGCGCAGACATAATTTAAAAATACATAAATAGCAACGCGTTTGCTCCTGTCTCTCGGCTAACGTTTGTTAGCAGCTATCTCGGCTAAAAGTCACGGTGTTCTGTAACACCGGTCGCGCCTGACATATATCATTTTAAGACAGTAAATCATCCAAAACTCTCATTAATAAACCCTCCCTGAATAAAAAGAAATTACAGATGTTACCTGATCGCGCAGACACAGCCATAGAGTAGGATGCAGGAACACTCTTTCTTTGTTTTGGGTCCGTGTTGAAAACACTGTTGTTTTAGCCAAAGATTTAGCTTGGTCCGGTTGTTGGTGCAGCCGCGAACAGCACAGCAGGTACCTGAACCCCGGTAGGACATTTCAGTAAACGTTCCGTTTAAACAAAAGCTGTGTTTGCTCCGATAAAATGAATGAAAATAACTTTCAAAAACACCCGCGATCCATACTCCGCCTATGGAATACAGGCACTTCCGGTGTCGGACCGGAAGTACAATGCACATTCGTTTCTACAGTGACACCCCCAAGAATAAGGTGGATAGAGCACTTAAACAGACACAAGGCCAACCAAAGTGCTGTACAATAGAAAACAAGCAAGCATAGCAAACAGGAAAAACATAAAATAAAAATATAGATACAAATAGCAATGGCGAACAGTGTATATTACAGAGAGGAACAAAACAAATCACACTGTGTTAAAGGCAAGAGAATAGAAGTGGGTTTTCAAGCGAGACTTAAATACTGCAAGTGAGGGAGCCTGCCTGCCTGCTTTGTCCAATTATTGGCAATAAATTGGAAAAATCCATAAACAGGTTGCACCTTTATTTAGGTCGCATCTATTATGCGTCACCGCTATGCAACGCGTCAGCGCCTCATTTGCCTTGCTGAAAATGGCGGCCACAGAAGCGAGCGAGCACGGAAGGACTTTACAAGAGTAACACGTAATAACAATTATTTGTTTGCTAAAAATTATAGCAAAGATGTGTCTTAGCTGAACTTTTCCTTAATAAATGAACGCAATTGTCAAATCAGCTGGATTTAAAAAAAGTTGTTTCGCCACGTGCACGCGGGCGGGTGGGACGGCTTCATTTCTTTAAAATTTAGCTAAATAAACGCTTTAAAATATATATTTCTTAGCTGACATTATAGCACAAGGGTTCCTGAGCTTAACCGTTCCTTAATAAATTCACGAAACGGTCAAATCTGCTGGATTTAAATTGTTTCGCTTTGACTTCTTCCAAACTGTCACGTGCACTGCGAAAATAAATTATAAATAAATCGAATTTCAGCTCAAATGTCTCATACAGGTAACAGTTTGTAAATGACCACCAAGTAATTACGGTCTGTAAGTTTGATAAAAATCTGTCCTGTAGATCATGAGTTATTTATCTAAATAGTATCCATTTACGGTAAGCTAACCGCTTACAACAAATGATGCTAAATATCGATTTTTTTTTTAGCTCTAAACATCTCCTACAGCTAAGAGTTTGTAAATGTCCACCTAGTAATTATGCTCTGTAAGTTTAAAGAAAATCTGTCCTGTGGTTTCGTAGTTCTTTCCTCCAGAGCAGGAGGCCGGGCAGTGACAGAGTCAGTCCGAGCAGAGGAGGCTTTTTTCGGACGGACACATGAACTGGGAACGGTCGGTGTCCCCCTAGCGGACAAAAGTGGTACTGCACCATTTTTTGCCAAAATGAAAAACGGTCATATCTGAGCCAAAAATTGGTCTAAAAATATGGGGAAAAAATCCATAAACAAGTCTCACCTCTCTATTAGTCGCAGGGCATGCAAATTAGGCAAAAAACTGCGACCTATAATCTGGAAAATATGGTAAAAAGAACATTTATGATACATTTTGCACAAACACAGAAAATGAAAGCTTTGTTTTTGTGTTTCCAGAGGAAACACTTTGTAAAATGTATGTCTTGCTTTTGTGCTGAGAAGAAGATGACTCACTAAATGTTGACGGTTGATATAAGGCTTGTTGATTAGCTCCTTGTTTTGGACTGTGCCCGCCTCTCCAACGCCGCACACACTTTGCTGTTTTCAAAAACTCCTCCACTCCAACGAAACGTTGCACCCCGCCATCAAGAATACTCACACCGGTGAGGTTCTTTTAATCAGTGATGGTGACCATTTTATACAAAGAGTGTGTCGACATCATTTACATAACTGTGCACGTACAAGCACTTGCAGGCTGCATTCACTCATGCAGCTGCTCTAAATGTGTCCGCTTGGACGTCTGCGAGACGTTCATGCAAATGAAGTCAGTGGACCGTTCTGCATGTTTCCAACAAATTGCCATTCATCAGTGGAAAACTTTGCCCTGATTACATTTACGTCACACACACACACTCCACATCAGACTTTGACACACTCACAGAAACACGACCTGCAGCATCTCTGTTGAACATTTGTACACTGTTTTTCCAAGAACTTCAGCGTCTTCACTGCCTCCTGGGCTGGCACCATCAGGAACGACTGACAAACAGAAACATGAACAATTTGCCTTTTCTTTTTTAAATCCTGGCACACACGTGCACCTGCTTTATTTATGGTACTTTTGTGATAGTTACACCCAAAGACCCATCTATCCATCCATCCATCATCCATCCATCCATCCATCCATCATCCATCTATACACCCTTCCATCCATCCATCAATCCATCCATCAATCCATCTATACATCCATCCATCCTTCCATCATCCACCCATCCATCCTTCCATCCATCCTTCCATCATCCACCCATCCATCCATCCTTCCATCCATCCATCCTTTCCATCCATCTATCCATCCATCCATCCATCCTTCCATCACCCATCCATCCATCCATCCTTCCATCTATACATCCTTCCATCCATCAATCCATCTATCCTTCCATCCATCAATCCATCCATCCATTCATCTATACATCCTTTCATCCTTCATCCATCCATCCTTCCATCCATCCATCTTTCCATCCATCCAACCATCCTTCCATCCTTCCATCCACCCATCCATCCATCCATCCATCCTTCCATCCATCCATCCATCCATCCTTCCATCCATCCATCCATCCATCCTTCCATCCATCCATCCATCCATCCATCCATCTTTCCATCCATCCAGCCATCATTTCATCCATCCATCCATCCATCATCCATCATCCATCCATCCTTCCATCCATCCATCTATACAGCATTCCATTCCATCCATCCATCCATCATCCTTCCATCA